>VMDO01004692.1:0-121654 GCA_007922755.1 Pedetes capensis
ACCACCACCTCCACACCTCCACCACCACCACCACTACCACCACCACCACCACCCCCTCCTCCACCACCTCTACCATTGCCATCAGCACCAGCACCACCTGCACCGTCACTGCCACTGCCATCACCATCACCATCATCGCATCACCAACTCTGCCACCACCTCACTATCTGCTGTCTCTACCCCCACGGCGCAGCCACCTCCACCACCATCACCACTGCCATCACAGCCGCACCACTGCCACGCCCA
Source organism: Pedetes capensis (assembly GCA_007922755.1). Taxonomy (NCBI): domain Eukaryota; kingdom Metazoa; phylum Chordata; class Mammalia; order Rodentia; family Pedetidae; genus Pedetes; species Pedetes capensis. The sequence continues at coordinate 247 of VMDO01004692.1, forward strand.
GCACCTCCAGTGCCGTCACCCCCATCACTCCGCCTGAGGCCGCCTGGGCTTCACCACATCATGGCCTGAGGCGCCGTGGGGGCGCCTGGCACAGGGAGCTCATGTGGTAAGACAGGAAGTCAGATGGACAGAGGCAGGTCAGGCTCCTTTTTTGTTTGTTTTTGTTTTCGGGGAGCTGGGGATGGAACCTCACACAGGCTGGGCCACCCCTTTACCACTGAGCTTTGCCCTGGCCCTCACTCTTGCTCTTTTACACAAACCCTCTGGAAAGAGCTGCCATAACCCCCGCAAGGGCAAAGACCACTCGGGCCTCCTGTCAGAGGCCCTCCCACCTCTCACGTGCCTACCCTCAGGACCAACCTCCCAGCACGGGAGCCCTTAGGACATCAGACCACAGCACCCGTCATCCCGTCCCACTGCCCTCCGAGGTCCCCACGGTGCCCACTGTGGGCCAGCCTGGCTGGACCTCTGTCTAGTTAGGAGACAAGACAGGACCTCCCGAGTTTCTGAGCAAACTGTGTCGGGGTGACTATTTGTGGCCACACAGAAGTAAGCAGAACACTCTCTGGAGCTGGAGGAGTCCAGGAGGGACATGGCCTAGCGTGGCCACAGGTCTGGATGTGGCAGAAGCGCTGGTGTCACCACCAGCCCAGGAGACAGGCTTGGGAGGGGAAATGATGGCTGGCCAGGGCCAGGCCTCTGCGGGGAGGCTTCAACCCCCACCTGAGAAGCCTTCAGGTCCCACGGTCATCCACAAGCAAGAGGCAGGACAGGGAGAAGCTGGAGGCCAGGGGCAGGGGGCGGGGCCTTGCCCCTGCACTGAGGGTGGGGAGCCCCAGAGCACACACGGAGAGACGGAGCAGGAGCTGCCGCAGCCTTCCCCCTCTCCGCCCGCGGTGCACCCTCCTCATTGTCTGTTCTGGTCAATAACCCACAGCTTCTGGGCAGGGGCTGATGGGCTGCCCACCCCGTCATAATTAAGCTAGGGAAGCCTAATTAATTGAGTGGTCAGGATGCTAATTAGTGGTTTTATTGAGACTGGAGGAGGGTGAAGGGCAACCTTGGCACGCAGCACCCCTGCCCAGGCGACTCTGCTCTCCGCAGCCCCCAGAACTGGCTTCAGCACCAGCCTCAGCCTCTGCCAGCCTCTGGGGGCCCCCACACCCCACCCTGAGGAGCTCACCATCCTGGGCCTGGTCTGTTGGCTGCCCAGGTGCTCTGGGGACCCTTGGGCCAGATCCTCTCTGGGCTCTGTCTCCACCACTCCTCTGTCACACAGTCTGGGGCTCCACCCCGCCACCCCCTCAGCATCCCACCCACAGGTGGGGCCGGGGCCTCCCTCCCTGCGGAGACGCCTTGCCTTCCGACAGATAGACAGACAGACGGTGTCCTGGAGCTCTGGCCCCGGCCCTCTCACAGGGCTCTGGGCCATCTGTGGCCCTCCCGGTTCCTCTGGACTGGTCCTCTGTCTCTTCACCCCAGGTAGCCACAGATCCAGGAGCCCCCCCCCAACCCTGTGGCAGGCAACAGTGACTTCAGAGCTCTGCGCAGCCCCTCCCCTCAGGCTCGAGGCATGAGGGAGGGGCTGGGGGCAGGGAGGCTGGGGAGTGAGAGGGAGCCTGGGGGTAGTGGGGCGCCCAGGGCTGGGGTCTGGCTGAGAGGCCTCCCTCCAGCTTGCTCCAGCCCAAGCCCTGGGCTCCACCCCTCCTAGGGGTCCCCCGGAGGTGGGAGGCTACACCCCCTCCTTTCCCTGGAAGAAGCGAGGACCTGGTCCTGCTCAGGTCGGCCACACCACACCCCGTCTGAGCCACAGTGACAGCCCTGCTGCCTGGGGCTTGGTGGGAGGCCCAGGCCCTGGGGTGACACAGGATCCACCCAGTGTGTTTCCCCCAAGAAGCAGGGAGGGCAATGGGGCACCCCTACAGGGACCTGGGAAAGGGGAACCTGCAGAGAAGCCCCTCCTCCTCCAGGTGGCTCCACCCCTGGGAGGGGTGGCCCCCGGGGGCTCTGCAGGCCAGGAAGGGGCTGAGGAGCTTGGTGGGGCAGCCGTGGGCAAGCAGTACCCACGCTCGGGCTGGTGCTTGAGGAGGCCGCCCAGGGGAGATGGGGGAGGGGAGGACCCAGGCAGTGGGGCTCCTCGGGGCTTTGTACAGCCCGTGCCTGCTGCGGGGGTCCCCCACCCCGCCCCTGGTTCCGGGACACAGAGGAGGCACCGCGAGGAGAAGTGGGAGCCCGGGACCCGGGGAAGGGGCTGGGTGCACCCGCCCTGCCCCAGCCGTGGCCTGGCCCGGCTCCATGCAGACAGATGGCAGCGGGCGACGGGTAGGGGTGCGGCGGCGGGGGGCGTCAGATGGTGCCGCCCTGGGAAGCGCGGGGGCCCTGGGCCTGTGCATCTGGAGACACTGCGTGCCTGCTGCGCCACGCGGGTGGCAGAGGAGGTGACACGACGAGCTGCCACCGCCGGTGCCCTAGGCTATCCTGACGCGGGGCGGGCAGGGCGAGGTGGAAACCGCAGAGCACACAGCTGTCTGCTCGCAGCTGCTGGGGCTCGGCGGGGGCTGCCTGGTGGCACGTGTGTGGGGCTAGGCCTGCTGGGACAGGGGCACTGGGGAGGGGTGGAGGGTGTGGTGGGGGTGTGTGCAGGGAGCGGAAGAGGTGGGAGGGCTGAGAGAAAGGGATGGCTGTCCAGTTCCCGCTGCACCCGCTGTATCCAAGGCTCCTCTACTTGAGGTCCCTCCCCACCCCCAGTCCTCCCACCTCACCAGCGTCCACTGCCCCAGTGACCCAGGCCTGGGGCATGCATGGGTGGATGGGAATAAGGATGTGAGTCCCTTTTGGGAGCCTGAAGCCGTGAGATACAGCATGTTGTTAGGTGCCTTCTAGTCGGTATTCGACTCATAGCGACCCTCTGTACACCAGGGGAAACACTATTGTCAGTGCTTGTCTGCTGTTCATAGGGTTTTCAATGTCAGATTGATTTTTGGGAGAGGGTTGCCAGGTCCTTCTCCCAAGCCTACAGCTTCTGGTGTTCCCAGGTGGTCTCCTATCCAGGTACTAACCAGGCCTGACCCTGCTTAGCTTCTGAGATCTGATGGGATCGGATGCCACAGGGCTATATCTAAGATACAGCATGGACATCCTTAAAGCCCGGGGGGCAGCCTGGAGGCGCAGCCTGTAATCCCAGTACTAGTGAGGCTGAGGCAGGAGAATCAGGAGGTGATGGCCAGTCTGGGCTCCACAGGAAGACCCTGGCTCAACCTGTAAACAACCAGAAACACACGCAATGCAGGGGCCAGACGCAGAGGGCTGGGGACAGGCCCTGCCCAGAGGTGCCCTCCTGGGCACTCAGTGTCCACCTGCACTGGTCCTAGTGAGCACGGGCTGTTACCACAGAGACCCCAGGCTGAGGGCACAGTCCAGCGGGTACAGGGGACGGTGAGCTCCACACATGCCGGGTGGAAGCTTCCTGAGGATTGGGCCTGGCAAGGGTCCTTGCCCAGGAGGTCCCTGGGGAGGGTCAGTGGGACACTCAGGAGGGCCAGGCAGCCTGGCAGGACAGCCCTTCCCTGGGGGGGGGCAGGGTCAGACATGACTTGGGGGGCAGGGGCTGGTGGATGCCTCCCCCTCAGGCCTGGGACGCCGGCCTGTGGGCCCATTGTGGCTTCTTCTAGGCCAGGCACGAAGCTCAGGACACAGCACAGGTGGCCATGGCTGCAGGACGGAGCCATGGGCAGGGGGCGTCCCAGGTTGGTGGCTTTGCCCTGGGGTAGCTCTGGGGGCCCAGGCGCAGGTCCCCTGAGTCTTGGATCCAGCTGAGCAAGGCTGTGAGGCCCTGGGAGGAGGAAGGGGCGTGGCCTTTGGGGCTGGGCACCAGGGAGAGGAGGTGTGGTGACCAGAGCTGGCTAGCAGGGCCCAGCCCAAGCAAGCGGCAGCAAGAGCAGAAGTGTGGGGGGCAGAGCTCAAGTGGGTACCGAAGCCCCTTCCTGCCTCTCCCTCCCCAGGGGGGGGGGACACCTGTCCCCAGCGGGGCCTCGAGGGCCTGCGTAGAGCTCTCCCCACGAGCCTGAGCGGGGCCAGGCTGCCTCGCGCCCGCCCTGCGTGCCACGGTGTGGTGGCGTGATGGGGGCTGAGCAGGAGCCCAGGTGGTGCAGCCCGCCCGCCTTGGCAGAGGCCTGGCAGGGGTGGTGCCACTGGGGTGTTGAGGGGCGAGTTCTGGACACCACAGCCGAGGAGGTGGGAGGGCGAGGCCGCTGGGTCAGGCTGCTGGAGGCCCTGGGCCCTGGCCCGGCTCTGCTGCTGAGCTGGCTGTCCTGCGCCTTGGGCTGCGACACAGGTGCCTCATGCCAGGTTCCTGCCAGGTATGGGACCCAAGGCAGAGCTGGGCACCTGGCTGGATTGGGGCTGCTGCGGCAGGGCACCCGGCTCAGGGCTGCGGCTTTGGGGCTCCTCTGCTTTATTAGACAGCAAATTTAACTCCCCCAGGGCTCTGTGCGTTTCTGCTGAGCCGAGAAACTCAGCTCGATTCTTTACCGGATCAACACTTGACGTTGTCCATGTTACCCGGGCAGCTGCACGCACATCCCCAGGTGACAAGAGCGCCCTGAGAAGTCTGCAGATGCTTGGCAAGGAAACTTCCAGCCTTGTGACCTCCTGCTGAGGGCGGGTCTGTGGGGAGAGGGCAGAGGGAGCAAGGTGGGGTGGGAGGTGAGCGGGTGCAGCCCAGGGGCTTCTGTGGAGGGACCGGGCCAGGGTCGCAGCCTCTGTCCCATCCCAGCGACACACACACCACCAAGAGTGAGTCTGGGGTGGACATGGCTCTGCGAGTCGATCTATTACCCCAGGTCATCAGCTGTGACAAGTGGTCCAGTGGACTGCACCCTGCAGAGGGTGGAAGGCCATGGGTGGACAGCCCGCCCGCATGGACTTGGCCTCATCTGCAGCTCTAAAACCCCTCGAGAAAGTCTCTTCATTATGTGCGTAAAGGCAAACAGCGAAAAGGCGAGAGGGCCTGGGGTGGCCCCGTCTCCGTTGGCAAGGACGCAGGGGCAGGAGTAGTTTTTTTTTTTTTTTTTTTTTGTGGTACTGAGGGGTTGAACCCAGGGCCTCTCATCTGCATGCTGTGCAAGTGCTGGACCACTGAGCCGCACCCCCAGCCCATTTTTTTACTTTATGGGACAGGGTCTCGCTAAGTTACGCAGACTGCCTCTGGTCTCGAATTTGTGATCCTTCTGCCTCTGCCTCCTGAGCTGCTGGGATTACAGGTGTGCACCACTGTGCCCAGCACGGGGCAGGAGTTCTGAGAGGCTGGGGGCCCACCTGGTCTTCAGGGGAAACAGAGGCCAAGAGGAAGACCCTGGGAGGTGGAGGGAGCTGGACACCCACCTCTGACCGTGTGCTTCGTCTCCTCTGTCCCTTGCTCTCCCTGTCTCAGCTCGGCTCCCTGACAGCTGATCAACTGCTCACCACACTTGGGAGGTTCTACCTCTCGTGGCCTGTCAGTCAGCACCGTGTTGGTCCAGGCCCAGTGACTGCCAGCCACCCCCAAACGAGCCCACTGCCCAGCCCCCTCCTAGAGAGCCAGGAGGGAGGCCAAGGGGGAAAGGCAGGGGAGGGCCTGGCAGGGAGCATGGGGGAGGCAGGCAGACCCACCTGGGGGGCTGAGCCCTCCTCTCATACCCTAAAAGATCCTCCTTCAGAAGACAGCAGAAGGCACCCTGCTCTGCCCTGCGCCCACCTCCCAGGGGCTCCAGCCCAGCAAGTCCCCCAGAGTCACGCAGAACCTCCCTGGGGCCCCTCACTCCAGCTTCTTGGGTGGCACCTGCAGGTCCCTGGCCTCTGCCTGTGGCCAGACCCCCCCACACCTGCTTGCACCTGCCTTGGCCCCTCCGGAGGGCGACTGTGTCTGCCTGGCACCCAGGAGTGCCCACTGCTGAGTGAGCGGAGGAGGGAGCTGGGAGCCGAGAGGAGGGACGGAGAGCCCAGTAGTCAGCACCTGTGTTGGGCTCAGACCTAGTGGACGCCCCTGAGGAGCACCCCAGGGGATGGCTGTTGAGGCTTTGAGGGATCAGGGCTCCTGGGCTCTGGGGGCTGGGTCCTTCCTGGAGGGGCTGTTGGTGGCACCTGAAGGCGCAGTGGGATTTCGGCAGATGGAGGGGTTGGGGAGCCCCTGCCTCCTGGGCACCGACAGGTCCCGGCATGAGACTGGGCACACTCCCTTCTCTTCCTGCCTCGGCCGAGCTGGGGGCCGGCCTAGCGGTGCAGAGCTCTGAGGCCGCGTCCACCCCTCTCAGCGGCCCACTGTCCTCCAGACCCAGGCTGGCATAACCAGGAGGCCGTGGGCAGCCCGCTCTCTGGCTCCTCTGCCCTCCACCTGAGATGCCCCTGGGCCCCAGGTGGTCACTGCAGGGCCTAGGACACAGCAGGCTCCTCCCCAGCACACATGGCTCCTTGGGGCCACCTGCTGACAGCCTCCCCCTCAGCCTGGCAGCCCAGCTGGCCTGGCAGGTGCCCCGTGAGGGTGGGGACTGTGCTGGAGCCCTTGTCTTCTCTACCCTCTGGCCTCTGACGCCTCGTCAGACCCGGCCAAGTGGTGCCCCCTGACCCCTGAGGGTGCCGCAGCAGTGGGGTGCAGGGGTGACCCCACTGCCCACTCCCCTCTTGTCTCCCCCACCCCCTGCAGAGACTGGCAGGCCCAAGGTCAGCGGTCTGCGTATCGACAGCGTCTGTCCACCCCAGGCTGGCCGGGGAGGGAGGAGGCTTCTGCGCTCGATACAGCCCGTCTTGCGAGACGATAAATTTGGCCATTGACCCAGCAAGCAGACGCCGACAGATGAGTGGTTAATGTAAACGTTGTCCTTCCCAAATTAATGTGGGATGCAGGGCCGGGCGCTGGGTGCGTGGGAAGTTGGGAGCCGGTGGAGAAATGCGTGCAGAGCACACGGCCCAGCGGCACCTTCCTTCCCCGCTCTGTGGGCCCCTGGGCAGGCACTGGCCCAGTGTTGGGGGAGGGCTAGCCCCGGAAAGCAGACCCCGAAGGAAGCACAGGCCAGTGCCAGCAGAAGTCCACCCCAGGCGCTACTCGGGGTATACGAGGGGGCATGTTTAATATTTGCCACCTATTCAAAATTCACAGAAGCCTGGGTGTCCTCAAGTTGCCTGCAGACCCTGTTGTGACAGGCAGGCCTGCCAGGACTGGGGACCGGCGCCCTCAGTCTCCCAAGTGGAGCCAGCAGGTCCACACGGAGAGCAGGGCACTGCCAGGCGGTCGGTCAATAAACGTCATCGATGCTCCTGGTTGGCACCGGCCTCCGTGACCTCTGCTTCCCCTGGAGGGACCTCGCAGCAGGGCCTGGCGTGTCTCTGGGTCCAGGCCCAGGCGGCACCTCCCTTTGAGGGCTCAATAAATACATGAGCTGCATCATACGAATAGCCCCAGCTTGCCGGGCCGGCCTGACCCAGTGCGGCTGTCGTGCCCAGCCAGGCCACGTCCCGCACTCAGCGCAGCCTGCAGCCTCGGGGCAGAGCGGAGGAGCCGCTGAACATTCCCAAGGGTTCGGAGTCACATCCCAGAGGCCCCTGGGCTCGGCGGCAGAGCAGGGCTTGGGTGCTGAGCCTGAGGGAGACTAGAGAAGCAGCCACCCTTGCCCCTTGCCCTGCCTGGTGCCCACGTGGTCTGGGGTCCAGCTTGCCTCCCATGCACCTGCAGCCAGGTGTTGGCCAAACCAAGGCCCAGAGTCCGCTGGCTGGGCTGTGGGGCTGAGGAGCCACAAATCTGCCCTGGCTCTGCTGGCATAGGCAGGTACCCTCGGCTCTGGCCGTCCGCCAGGGCACTGGAGTGGATGCTGCCCCTCCAGCTTCCCCCACATCCTGGCTGCCCTCGAGGCCCCCAGCCCAGAGCAAGAGGAGGATCTGTGATGGATGGGCACCTGGGGGCCGCAGCCTGGGCCTTAGCTGGTAGATGGGAAGCAGCTGTCAGCTCCTAATGGGCCCGTGACAAATGGGGGGGGTGGGGGGAGTCTCTGGTCTGTCCCTGCCCCCAGCAGGGCCCCAAGGGCAGGGCTCCCCCAGCCCAGGACCGAGAGGGAAGCGCAGGGGTTCGGAGCCCTCAGACTTTCCTTTGGCCGTTCCAGGAGTCCTGCCCTGGGGGGAGGTGATGGGGGAGAGGCTGAGGCGGGCCCTGGAGGCCACAGAGGGACGCTGAGCTCAGCGCTGGCCGCCCAGGCCTCCGGGACCATTAACACTCCGCCGGCCGCCTGAGACATCAATCTGGCCCTGCGAGTTTGCTCGGCCCCTCCCCCACACTTCCTCTCTGGGGGGCTTCCTGGGCCACCCCACCCTTCCGGAGGGGACACCCAGCCGGCTCTGGAGCCTCAGGGACACACGCCACTGGGAAGACATGCTGCAGCTGAGCACAGCCAACTTGAGGGCCTGGGGGGTTGCATGCAGAGGTGGGGTGGGGGGTGCCCGGGCCGCAGCCGACGCGAGTATGCAGAGTGGGGGTTCAGCTCGGGAGGCGGTGGAGGTGGGCGGCGGGCGGTGCCAACAGTGCACACATCCTTAGAGTCCGCGAGCTGCGTGCTCAGAGAGGGAAAAGCGCTGACGTCGATGTCGTGCGTATTCTTTGGAAAACTTAACTCTCCCTTGTGGGCTGCGGAGGCTGAGGTCCAGCCGGTCCAGGCTGCAGACAGAAGAGCTGGCTGGCCACGCCTCAGGATCCGTGGCCAGCCTGCCCCTCCAGCGGGCTCTCTGGGCGGGGTGGGCGTTGGGGGTCAGGGGTGGAGGAATGGCAGAGGGACAGCAGCGGGTGCAAGGACTCCCGGGGCAGCCTGCCCAGGACATGCTCAGAGGCCTCATTGGCAGAGCAGGGCTGGGGCCCTGGACCCCAGTAGACAGGATAGCACTAGAAGGGACCACAGTGGTCCTGGGCACAGGGGAGGGTCCACGTGGCAGGAAGGCAGTTGATGCTGGTGCTGGGGGTTCAGGGCTCACCACGGTGAGCGCAGTCCCCACCGCCTGCCCTGAAGAGGACCTGGGAGCACCTTGGGTGGAGCTGGGGCCCGGTGCGCTGTGGTGGCATTCCTGGACCCTCTTGTCACCTGCCTTCATGGGCTCTGTGGTTGTGGAAGGTGCCAGACGGGGCTGGGCAGAGCTGAAGGAACGGATCTGTCCTCCCTCCCCGAGCCCCTGTGCCCTCAGTTTCCCCAACACAGCAGTAGGGCTGCTGACCTGGCAGGGGCAGAGGGAGGCTGCCGGGCCCGGAGGCAGCCAGCACAGAGGATTTAGAGGGCAGAACACGCCATCGATCGGCCTGGAGCCTCCTCCGAGGTGCATAAAAGTGCTTGCTCTCCCAGTCTCCCAGTCGGAGGAGCAGCTGTGCTCTGGGATAATGGATTGATCCTCCTTAGGAATCTTCTTAAACTCTGCTTCCAAGAGCAGCCGAGCCCCGGCCCCAGCCAGGCCAGCCCTGGGCAGGAGCAGTCGGGCAGCCTCCACAGCGCCCCTCCAGGCCGAGGGCACAGGGCCCAATGCTCGCGCCCTCCACCCGGTGCAGCCCCCAGTCTTGTTCCCTGGGGCAGGTGGCAGCCTGGCCTGACCCAGGCTCCTAGTCAAACCCAACAAACTACCCTGAGTGGGCCAGGCGGTGAGTGCCTAGCTCCCACCAGGCTCGGTGCCAAATGCTATGTGACCCTGGGTAGATCTCTGAGCCTTTCTGGGCACTAAAACTGGAGCCCAAGCCTAGCCCAGGGACCTGCGAGGCTGATCAGGTCCCAAGCACCTCCCCACTGTTCCTCTGGCCTACTTTCCCAGCGGGGCCAGGCGACCTTCTGTCCACAGGTCCAGCCTGGCCAGAACCCCCTTAGCCCATGAGCTGCCCCTGTCCCCTCCCTCTTTGCCCACCTCCCACACATGGCGTCCTAAGCCTCTGCGGTCGGTCCAAGGAATTCCTAGTCATCCCATTTGGGTGTCCCGTCCTGGTGCACACCCAAGCCCAGGAGCCGTACTTGTCTCTGGGAAGGGTGGAGTCCTTGCCCAGTGGATGGCTGGGGCTTGGCTCCTCTGAGATGGGCAAAGACCCAGGTGGTCCTGAGTGGGTGGTGGACAGCTCAGAACGCTCTCCTGCTGGCTTACTCCAGGATTTCCTGCTCTGCCGTGCACATCATAAAACACACCAGCCGGGTGCCGTGGAGTTCTCCTGGCACATGGTCCAGACTTCTGTCCTGGGTGGGGGCCACAGCTCTGAGTTCTGAAACCTGCCCAGGCCGGCCTGGGTTTCTTCCCTCACATCCCAAGAAAGGGGCCGTGGGGTTAGGGTCCTGCAGGCACCCACTGCCCGGCCACGCCCCTCACACAACCTGGACAGCCTTGGTGGGCCAGTGGGCAGGATGCCTGAGCCCCGTCCCCCACCAGGAGGCGCCGAAGGTCCATCTAACACCCTGGCTGGCCTTGGCCCCAGGCAGTTTGCCCTCTCTGCCTCCAGGTGAGGATGCTGACCCGTGTTCCTAGCCAGGGCCATCCAAGGCAGAAGCAGCGTGGGCACACTTGCTTAGGAACTTGGCCCCTTTCTTTGAGGACACCGACCAGGCAGGGCCGGCTGGTCACCTGGGGGGGCTCCCAATGCCCTCCGGGTTCCCCAGGCTGTGTGCGCCCTGCCCGACAATCTCTGGGGCCCTTGTTGCATTCCGAGTCAGCTGGCCTTCCCCCTGGACAGGCACGGCCTCTGAGGTAGGGTCAGGGTCCTGGGGTCTGTGCAGAGTCTTGGCCGTTTGGCCTGGAGGAAACCCCCAGGCAGCCTTGGGGAGCCCACCCTGATGGGCTTGAGACCCCCTGGGGGGCAGGCAGGTAGGGAGGCTGGGCTGCCTCCTGCTGACCACTGGTGTCTGTGCCTGGTGCTGCCCTGAGGTGGCTACGGGGGCAGATGTCGTCCCTGCACAGCCCTCCAGGGGACAGAGGCCAGCACAGCTCCGGACGATCCGTTATTGATGAGGCGGGGAGGGGCGGGTAGACCGGGCCTGGGTCAGCAGATCCGCTGTAGCCTCAGGATGTGCCTGGCCATCGATCCGCTGGATGCTGGCCTGGTGGGGCTCTCAAGGGGCAGCCCAGTCAACGGTGACCACGGGGTGAGCAGGTGTACGGAGAAGCACCCCCGGACTGCTTCCCTGCCTGTGGCTCAGGGCTCCTTGAGGCTGTGGGCAAAGCCGAGGCTGGCACCCACTCCAAGTCCCCTGAACCCCTTGCACCTGCTGAGCAGCTCCTGCCTGCCGTGACTCCACTCCATGCCGCTCACTCCTGGCTGGGGACACCAGCATGACCTCCCAGGTCCCACTCCGACGGGCAGGAGGGGCCCTGAACACCTCCCTCCCCCTCTCCCTGGAGCTGCAGCTGCTGCCTGGCACCTTTTTCACCGGCCGGCTGGCCCTGGGCACCCCAACCTTCCTCGGTGTAGAAGGTAGGACGCAGAGGACACAGAGGCCCCAAGGAGAACGTGAGGGGCCCAGTGCCAGGGACAGGCTGCTTAGAGGCCACATCTGAGATCCACAGACCAGTGGGGAAGGCAGCACAGACACCAAGACCGTCCAGCGGGAAGGGTCGGTGCGGGGTTCCTGCAGGGAAGGGCCGAGAAGTGAGGGTGCAGCTGTGGGGCCTTGGCCTCCCCTGCTGGCCCTGGTGGAGACCAGGCTCAGGCCCTTGGAGGAGGCCCCACACTGCCCTCTGCCTGTGGAGCGGTTGGTGGTTGGTGCACGTGGCCCGCAGATCGATTGTGGGAAGTGGGTTGGCTTGGTGGGTTTGGCCAGCAGTGGAGCCAGGCGGCCAGGCCACCCAGAGACCGCAGACAGGGCCCAGGGCTGCCCACAGCCTTCCTGCCCAGCCTCTGCCACTGATGAATTGGAATTTCATTCACTTGACCTTAACGAGGTCGTCTGGCTCCTGTGGGGTGAGGTGAGGGTGGGCGGGTGGCCGGATCTCTGCTCGGAGCCCCCAGCAACCTGCCCTGCTGGACATGGACCGCAGGGCTGGGCCGGTGCCGTGCAGGGCCCTGTGCTCATGACCTTGGGTAAAGTGGCTCTGTCCGTCTCAGTGCAGGAGGAGCACCCTGGAGTGTCCCTCCTCCAGGCCTAGCACCACCCCTCCCTGGCCACGGCCACCAGGGCTCTCTGTGGGCAACCTCCTGCCACTGGTCCTGGGACAGGTGGGTGGGAGTGGGGCCAGGCCCTGGGGCTCCCCCGGTGCCAGCTCCTCTGGCTCTGCCCTGCCCTAGACCTGGGCTCCCAGAGCACCATCTCCTTGCCACACCTGCCCCAAACCCACCCGTCTGTGGCCCCGCTGTCTCTCCCTGGTCCCCAGCCACCTCACCTCACCAGCCAGGGCCTTGTGTCCAGTGCCCTGGGATCCTGGAGTCCTCACTCGCCCACCCACAGGAGTGAGAGCTGAGCCCCTTCTGGGCAGTTGGCACCGTGGGCTGTGGCTCCCCAGAGATGCTCGGGACCACCTGCTGAATGGGTGAACGAGGGCATGGGGCCACATCGCGAGCCGAGCCCGTGGCTTCTGGAAGGAGAACTGACTTGTGAAATGTGCTCTGGGCAGGGGCAGGGGGACCAGAGGCCACATGGCCTGGCTGCGCACGGGGTCCAGTGACAGGGAGGAGGTTGGCCCCGGCTCCCCAAAGGGCCCAAAGGGCCCTGGGTGCCAAATCAGTCTCCTCTAGGGGGCTGCCTCAGAAAAGGCTGTCCTAGCTGAGGCCAGGCTGAACAAGGGCCTCGAGGGGAACAAGAGAGGTTCAGGCCCTGCAGGGTCAGAGGCTCTGGCTGCTGGCAGATGCAGCTGTCAGGGAGGTTTGTTGTTGTTAGGTGCTGTCGAGTGTCTGACTCATAGCAACTTTTCTAGGGTTTTCAATGGCTGATTGTTTTGGGATTGCCTCGGGAGTGGGTTTGCCACACCCTTCTCCTGTTTTTGTGGTGCTGGGAATTGAACTCGGGACCTCAGAGACTGCAGAGCAGCGCTCTACCAACTGAGCTAAATCCCAGCCTGTCAGGGAGGTAGGGACAGTTTAAAGCAGGATTCTAGGGAGGGCAAAAAAGATTTTTGCCAGTTTAATGAGAAATCAATCCAGCCTTCTGTCCCCACGCCGCCAGATGTTAGCCCAGTTGTTGTTGTTAGGTGCCATCAAGTCGTGTCCAACTCATAGCAACCCTCAGGGTTTTCAATGGCTGACTGTTTCGGGAGCCTCAGGAGTGGGTTGCCACGTCCTTCTCCCATTTTTGCGATGCTGGGAATCAAACTTGGGACCTAAGAGACTGCAGAGCAGCACTCTACCAACTGAGCTAAATCCCAGCCCAGAGCCCTCTCAAATGGGCGTTTCCATCCTGGCCCGCAGGCGGGGAGGGGAAGGGTCCTTGGCAGGCCTGTCCTGCCTCCGCAGGTGCTCTGCTGTCCTGGCCCTCAGCCCTTCCTTACAGAGTGACTTCCAGGATGGCTCTGCCCACCCGGCATGTGGACCTGGGTGTGCTGCAGAGGGCCAGACCTTCCCAGCATCCTGGGGCCCAGCTGGGGTGGGGCAGAGGGACAGCCACTTGGCTCACAGAGTCTGGTGGCAGGAGAGAGCTGCTCTCTCCCTCAGGGTACCTGGCCAGCCTGTGGTCACTTTTATGGCCACGTGACATTGGCCGCCAATGGCTCGCGGTGTTACCAGCCTGTAACCAGCATCCTCACTCGTCACCCACCTTGTCGGCGCGGAGGCAACACCTTCCCTAGCACCATGGACCCGGTCACTTGCCCTGTGGCCACCCCACTATAATGGTCACTTGTCACCATCACCGCTGACCACGTAGCCAGCACCACAGCCAGCCCCCAGTTACCACGGAGGTGGCAGCGAAACCACCCTGGCTGCCAGCCCCCTGTCTCCCCAGCTGCCAACAGCACCCACCGGGGGCTACACCCTCTGTGGCTTCCTGGGGTGGCGCCCCGCCGCTGGGGCGCTGAGGAGTTGCTGGCCACTCCAGCCTAGGGCTTCCCAGGGCTAGCGGGGCAGGTGTCACTCTCAGAAGTAAACACTGCCCGTGATGAATGGCGGGCAGCGGGGAGCCGCGCCGCGGTATTTAACAGCCGATATCGGATTGAGCGGCTCAGCCTGGAACCGGCGCATTATGAAGCCTAATGGATTTTTGAGGCCACATTGATTTTTCATTAATTTGGTAAAAATCTTTTTCCTCTCCCCTATAATTCTGTCTTAAAACGCTCCTCCTGACAGCTCGATAAGTCACGCCCGCCTAATGCGTGTCTGGCTTAAGTCTGCTGCCCGGGAGGGAGGCCAGCGGCTGCCAGTCACCCAGGTGAACACAGCATACTGCTTGGGCGGGCTGACTACGGCCACCTGGCCACGCCGCCCCCTGGGTCACGGGCTCAGATGACAGCTCAACCTCAGGGGCAGAGGACAGCAGACCCCTCCCTGAAGGGGAGGTGGAGGCAGGGTGGGCTGCTGACCCAGGGGGCTGGCCTGGCCTTCCCAAGCCTCTCCCAGCCTGGGCCCCTCCTGGGCAGCCAGCTGGGCCGCTCACGTCCTCCGCCCTCCTCTGGATTCTTCCGCACTCCTCTCCTTGGTCCCCAGGCTCCAGGCGGCCCTCATGGCCAGCCAGAGTCTCCATCCAGCAGGTGACTGGACTTCGCTCCCTTGGCCTGCTGGACCCCATGGCCAGCGGCTCCCGGGTCCCACTTGGCCCTACCCTTTCTCAACCTGCCCGCCTCTCCAGTGGTGGGTAAGATGCTGGCTGCCATGGCAGAGCTGGAGCAGATGAGGATGCTGAGAAGGAGGGGCTCAGAGGACAGAAGGAGGGGGCAGGCCTGGGGTGGGCGGGACAGGGCAGGGCCCTCTGACCTGCCCCACCCCTCACAGGACCACAGGGCCTTCCGGCAGGGGCCTGCTCTCTGCTCCCCGGACCCTGGAGGTGGCTGGCTAGCAAACGGAAGGATCTGTGGGGTGCAGTGTGGCCCAGAGGACCTTTCCCTGACCCCAGTGCCGAGCCCTCTCCAAACAGGGTCAAGGACCAAGGACCCCTCCACCCACTGAGGGAGCCAGATTCAGCCCCTCAGCCCCCGGGGTCCTGCCGTCCTGCCCAGTGGAGGTGCCAGCCTGGGCCTCTGAGGGGCTGGGGTGGGCTGTGGGAGGTCGAGGGGGAGCAGGTCCTTCCAGGCCACCCCTTCCCTGGCCAGCGGCGGGTCTGCAGGGCCCCACAGTGGCTTCCTAGCCAGGCCCTCACCTGCATCTCTTCACACTGGGAACCTGGCCCACTGTCCATAGTGCCCGGTCTCCCCGGGGCGGTGGCTCCTCCTGGGTGGCCCTCACCCACGGCCACCAGGACAGGTCTGGCTCCGTGCCTGGGGAAGGCCCTCCCCACCCTCCACCCTCCACCCTGCTAGCTCCCCGCTGGCCTCCACGCACCCCTGCCCCACCCCTGGCCCTGTCTCCAGGTCCGCCTCACTGAGGCCAGGCAGCCAGGCTCTTTGTTCACTCCTCTCCCCCGGGTGGGTGGTCCTCACCGGGCCCTCTAGGTTTGTTTGAGGTTAACAGTATTGGGGGCCTCCTCCCTCTGGGGAGGGGGCTGGTGGGGCTGATTTCACCTGCCCAGTGCCCACTACAGCCTCAGGGAGCTCACAGACCCCTGGCCATGGGGGCAGAGGGCAAAACAAACCTCCCACGTGAGCTGGCCAGAGGGCATGGGGGTCCACAGTGGCATGGGGTGCTGGGCTGGGTCTAAGGCCCCCAGCACATTCGAGGAGGCTCTGCCCAGCAGAGAACTGAGGGGAGGCCTTGGGTCCTGAGGCTGCCCAGGAGGACAGCGGCAGGGGAATGAACAGGAAGGGGGTCCTCCCACCTGGCACCCTCCTGCGCCCATCCTAGGCTTGTCCATGGGCCCCTGAGCCCCCACACCTGCCCTGCAGACCCCAGGCCTGCCCCAGCCCCGCCTGCCTCCCTCCTGCCGCCCCCCTCTCCCTGCATTAATTTCCGTGCCGCTCGCTGCTGACCCAAGCGAAACGGAGTTTGCCTTCCCCCTCAGCAGTTTTCTGTTGGCAAAGCAGAAAGGATCGTGGCCGCGCACCTCGCCTCCCGCCGCGGAGCTGCCCTGGAAATGAAGCGTCCCCTGTGGCCGGTGTGCATGTGCGCCCCAGCTTCTTCGGACCCTCGCTCTCTGTTTGGGGGCCCTGGCTCTGCGTGGACCTCAGGGAGAGGCAGCTCACAGGCCTGGGCCTCCCCCTCGGCCACACGCTGTGAGACACCTCATGTTCCTCCCCTGGTGTGCTTGGTGGTGCCGGAGACCCAGTGATCGGCGAACACATGGCCTGGCCAGAGTCGGGTGGGGGCTGGAGCCTGGCATGGGCGTGGCCAGGCCAGGCCTGTGTGCAGACGGGACCTGACCGGCTCCTGCAGGCGGAGAAGGCAGCAACCAGGGAAGCCCAGGATCAAGCGTGTAGGGCCACGTGGTGGGAAAAGACGCGCCAGGGTAGAGGGGACAGAGCCAGGCAGGGGCACGGCCACCCTCTCACAGGCTGGCTCACACACTGAGACCCCGGACCACCCACTGCACGGACGCACTCTAGGGTAGTGGCTGCCACTCCTAGGTGGCCCGAGTCCAGCTTGTGGACATGGAGATGGCATAGACAGTCCCTGGAGGAATGGGGCGCCTGAATCCAGGGGGTGGGTGGGGCCAAAAAGGCATAGGGCACAGGTGGCAGAGGCCAGGAGCAAAAGGCCAGGCTTGGTGAGAGGCCATGGAGGGGCCTGCAGAGCAGGGGGGCCGTGCCCAGGCTGTTGGTCCCCTGCCATCAGCCTCTGGCAGCCCACAGCCCTCTGCGGGGGGCCGAGCCAGCTCCTGCGCCCTGCCTGCCACCCCCCTGGACGGGGCCCGCTGCCCTGTCAGCTCAGCTCCTGCGCCCTGCCTGCCACCCCCCTGGACGGGGCCCGCTGCCCTGTCAGCTCTGATTATCTTGTAATGGCCTCCTTGAGGCACAGCGCTATTAATCAAATTAGCAAGTGCAGAGGGGACCTGCGTGACCTTGGCCCGTTCTGCTGAGGCTGGGACTCTCCCAGGGGGAGCCGCACCTGGGCTCCCACCTCCTGGCGGCGGCGGCGGCGGCGGTGAGCCTTTCCTCTCCTCTTCCGAGGACCACACTGCTAAGGTCAGGCCTTCCCAGCCCACCTGCCCCACACTCGCCCCGACACTCACTGGTGCACCCCTGGGAGCTGGATGCCAGGCTGACGTGTGTGGGGTGGACCTTGAAAGACAGAGCCCAAGTGCAGCAGGCTGCTCCTCCCTGGGGACCCACAGAAGAGACTGGATGAGGGTGGGGGGTCCCCCATCACGTAGGGGCCACCTTTCCCAGGCCTGTAAGGTTCGTAGCTTGCTGTGGCCCTCACAGTGGGCAGCGGCTGCCCCCTGGTGGCCACCGGGAAGGATGCCCAGCCAGCACAGCCCCCATCCTTTTTCTTGCAGTACTGGGGGGAGCTGAAGCAAGGGCTCCCCCACTGAAACACCCCCCTGGGCCTCAGCCCATCCTTGAGCCGTGGGGGCCGTGGCGGAGAGGCCCCCTCATGGCGTGGCTCTGCACGGCTCAGGACTCCCCTGTTTGGAGTCTAGATCCGGAGTCCACCCCTGGGAGGCCCTGAGGCACAAGGCAGGGCAGCGAGCCCCAGGGTACACTAAGGTGCTGCAGGGGGCGGCCTGGGCTGAGATGCGGGGGGGAGGGGTTGGCCGGGGAAGGTGCTGGGCCTCGTCTGGTGGGGTGCGGGCTGTGGAGGCGCGAGTGGTGAGTCAATGCACCAGGCAGAAGCTTGGTCTTTGCAGGGCTGGGGCTTGAAGGCACGTGCCCAGGGCAGCAGGACACCAGGTCAGAGCCAGGCCAGCAGCAGGGTGGCCTGAGGGGCACCCCCCTGAGGGGGTACGGACGGAGGGTGGCATGGGGCGGAAAGAGCCCGCTGTGGTGGGCAGAGTCACCCTTGCAGCCCGGGACAGACCCCCAAGGAGAGAATCAGACGCCCTTTCGGCCCACCCCTCTGCCCGCCTCACGGGTGGCTCGTGGGAGCACTGTGCCCAGACCAGCCTCGTCTGACCAGTGTCTTTAATGGGCAGCTCTGGTCCTGAGCAGGGTTGGCAAAGCATGAAGGGGCCCCAGGCGGGGCACAGCACGCATGGGCCGCACTTGGCCAGACGGAGCTGGTGATGGGGCAGGCTGTGCAGGGAGCCAGCCCTCACGGCCACCCTGGGTGCTGAGGGTGCAGGGGGCCCAGCTCCGGGACAGGTGCTGCAGGCCCCACCAGTACAGGGTGGGGGGCCCTGGTCTTGCCCAGCTTGGCCTTCCAACTCCAGCCAAGGAGGGGCCGGAGGCTGGCGTGGGAGGGGGCTGGTGTCTTGGAACCACATTCTCTCGGGCTCCTTGGAAGCCCCCCAGGGCCTGGCAGAGCTGGCTGGTGGTCCCCCTGTAGCCAGGACAGAGACAGCTATGGTCAGCCACCACTGCCTCCCCACTGGTGGCCAGCCTTGTTGTTGTTGTTAGGTGCTGGCGAGTCGGTGTCCTACTCATAGCGACCCTCATAGGGTTTTCCATGGCTGACTGTTTCGGGATTGCCTTGGGAGTGGGTTGCCAGGTCCTTCTCCCATTTTTGCGGTGCTGGGAATTGAACTCAGGACCTCAGAGGCTGCAGCGCAGTGCTCTACCAACTGAGCTAAATCCCAGCCAGGTGGCCAGTCTGGGAGGAGGCAAAAGCCATCTGGGAGGTGGACAGCATGCTGGGAGCAGGTCCAGGGGCTCATGGAGTGGCCACATGAGACTGTGGGTTTGCTGCTTGACCCTCCCGTCGGCCACACTGGATGGACATCACCTCTAGGACGAGGGCTTCCCAGGGGCCACGCTCCTTTCCAAGCCTCCTCGAGCCCCAGGGGAGGCTCAGGGCTGGGGTGTCCAGAAGGCTGGGCGCACCCTCCCAGGGCCCGGGGCTCACCGAGCTGCGGGGCTCAGGGCCGGGCAGCAGCGACACCAGCTGCAGGCTCACGCCAGCCTCGCCCGCGCCCCTCAGCCGCGCCACCACCTCCGCATGCTTCCACCACTTGCACGGATGCCCGTCCACAGACACGATGTAGTCGCCCTCCTTCAGGCCGGCCACCTGGGGGGGATGCCACGCAGTGAGAGGGGAGAGTGCGCCTGAGCCAGCGGCCCAGGACTGGGGACCAGAGCAGCCTTACCGAAGCTGGGCCCCCGGGGACAACAGCAGCAACGAGGACGGGTGAGTCTCCCCGAAGCGTGAAGCCGAAGCCGCCCTCTCCCCGGGTCACGTGCACGGGCCCCACCAGCCGCCAGCAGTTCTTGACTGAGAACACAGACAGGGGGCCCTGGGGGTGGCAGGGATCAGAGGCCTGGCTGGGTGGCAGCCAGAGGCCCTGCGTGTCCAGCACCCACCTCATCCTGTACCCTGGGGCAGGAGGGGCAGGGCAGGGCACGACACGGAACCATCAGTGGAAGTGCCGGGTGGGCGGAGCCTGGAGGTCAGGGGCTGCGCAGGGATGGGGTGGGGGACCAGCACGCTTACCAGCCGGTGGAAGATGTCGGCCACTTTCACCCGGGACAGGCTGGGTGTCCTGACCTCTGGCTTCTGGTGGGTCTTAGCTGATGGGGTGGAGGAGAAGGGAGAGAATGGCTGAGCCTTAGGGCTCCCCACCCCCTAGCAGGCCGTGGCTCAGCCCAGAGGAATGGGTAACTCCAGGGGCACAATAGCCCTCACTGGGACCTCGGCCTGGCTGTGCTGTCGGCAGGTAGACCTGCCCCTGGTCCTCAAACACGCACCCCCCAGGGGCTCCCAGAAGCCCAGCTGGGCCTGTTCCTCTCAGCTTCTCCCAGGGAAGGGGTAAGGAGGGGAAGGGGTGGCAGGGAGGGACAGGGTCATGATCTTCCACCAGGCTCTGCTCCTCAGCCCCGTGTGACCGCCACCCTTTCTAGGCCCTCTTGAGGCCCATGGGACTGGGCATTGGTGTCCACATTTTTTCTTTTTTTCTCTAAGACAAGGTCTTGCTATGTGGCCTTGTTGTTGTTAGGTGCCATCGAGTCGGTATCCAATTCACAGCGACCCTCATAGGGTTTTCAATGGCTGTTTCAGGATTGCCTTGGGAGTGGATTGCCAGGCCTTTCTCCCATTTTTGCGGTACTGGGAATTGAACTCGGGACCTCAGAGACTGCAGTGCTGCGCTCTACCAACTACGCTAAATGTGGCCTAGGCTGGCCTTGAACTCAGGATCCTCCTGCCTCAGCCTCCTGAGTGCTGGGACTACAGTGTGGTCCCCTGCCGGCGTGGTGGCTGCCTCTTTAAAGGCAGAGGCAGGGGCTTGGCCTGTCTCCCTCCAGCCAGGACAGAGCCCCCCACCCCTGAGGGGGCTGCACCCACCCCCAGGGCCGGGCTGCTCACGCTGGATGTCGGGGGCCTCGGCAGCCTCGAAGAAGTCGTCCTCGCGCTCGAGCTCCGCGTACTTGGCCAGTGAGCACCGCAGGGCCTGGGCCACCGCGGCCCGCAGCAGGTCCACCTTGCGCAGGACACGGCATAGTGCGTGCAGCCGCAGGGCCTCCTCCTGGCCCAGGATGGCACGCTTCAGGTGGGCCTTGGCTGCAGGTGGCACAGCGCTGTCACACGCAAGGGCACTGGGCCGCTGGCCCTTCCAGGCCGAGTCCCAGCCCCTCTGCCCGGGGAGACAGCAGGGGGAGTGGGCCACAGGGGTAGCTGAGGACAGCCTGAGCAGCAGGGCTCTGCCCAGTGTGAGTGGCAGTCAGGAAGAGCCACCCAGTGCTCCCCAGGCCCCTGCCTGTGGCGGTTTCCCCCAGCACAAGAACATGGGTGCTGAGCGGTGATGGTGCCCAGGGCCCACGCCCGGCGCTCCCCAGGTGCCTCACCCAGCTTCCTGCGCTCCTCTGGCTGTGCCGGCAGCGTGGGGCCTCGCGGCTCACCAGTGGGTGGAGGCTGGAAGACCTGTTCGGGCTGGGGAAACTCTCCATCCTCCGCCGCTGAGGGTCAGAGAAGCCGTGAGTCCCGAGCTGACAGAGCCTCAGCCGGCACCCACGGGCACATGGGGTGGGACTCACGGGAGCCGCTGCACAGGGCCAGCGCAGCGTGGAAGTGGGCCAGGGCGCCGAAGTGCTGGGCCTTGACGTGCACCAGGGCGGTCCAGGAGGGGGGCACGTAGTCCGAGACAGGCGGCCGGGCCATGGCCCGGTGCACCAGCCGGTACTCAGCAGCCACCTGTGGCAGCTCCGGGGACAAGGCCCTGAGTCCCCGGCCTCCCCTTGCCCTGGGCCTAACCTCCACCTCCCCTGACCTTCACCCCAGTGGTTCAGGGCGCCAGGCCCTTGCTGTCCTCCCTGCCCTGGCCAGCAACTGGCTCTGGCAACTGATGCAGAAAGCAGAGAACGGGAGATCTAACCCCGCCCCTCCCTGCCTGAGCCCTTGCTCCCTGCCCATGGAGGGACCCCAGCTGGGCCAGTGGTTCAGGGTCCCAGGCAGGCCTCCCCGAGCTCACCTGGGCGGCCTCCTGAGCCAGGTGCAGCTGAGCTGGGCAGGTGCGGGGGGCGGTGGGGACGGGCAGTGAGAGGCCCTGGAAGACGCACTCCTGGGCCTGGGCAGCCATGAGCTGCTCCAGCGCGGACAGCGAGGTGGCACTCATGTCCGGGCTGGGCGCGTGCCGGAAGTTCTCCCTCAGGAGCCTGAAGGCCCCTGTGGATGGAGGGCAGCGCACGTGGGCACGCCCGCCTCCCGTGCTGGCCCCAGCCCCTGCCCCAGAGGGCACCCTGTCCCCGCGTGGGGGCCGCCCTCACCCGCGGCCCTCTGGAAGGCCTCCGTGGCACGGCTGGCACCCTCGCTGCAGGTGCGGTCCTGGCGCGCCCCGATCTGCGTGTGGAGGGCCCCGATGTTGAACAGCACGCTCCCCTTCTCAAAGGCCAGGGTGTGCTGCTGCGCCGGGACCCCTGTGAGCGAGTCGTACCTGTGGGGTGGGGTCGGTCAGGCCAGGGTGCCCGTGGACGCCAGGTCTCCGCCCCGGGGCAGCCCCTGCCAGCCCGTACCAGTGGAAGAGCAGCCTGAGGCCCCTGGCGGGGCCGAGGAAGCGCGCGTCCAGGAAGCAGAGCTGGTTGTAGTAGGCCGCCAGCAGCTCCAGGCCTGCCTCATCCCGGCTGGGGCTCCGTGTGGCCTGCAGGGCAGGAGCCTGCTGGGCCCCTCTGCCCAGACCCCCTACGCACACGCTGCCTGGGAACCACTGGGCACCAGCACTGTGGAACACGTGCCACCGGGGGCCTTGGGGTGCCAGGGGTGGGCAGCCTGGGATGAGAGGCCAGGCGAGGCTCCAGGAGGGGACGGGCATGGAACGGCGTCTGGGCATATTTGAATCAACTTTCAGTGTCTGTGGGCAGTGTCTGAGGTTAGGGTTAGGGTTAGGGGTTAGGGCTAGGTTTAGGGTTAGGGTGCAGGTTAGGGTTCGGGTTGTGCTCAGGGATGGGATCTGTGCATGGGTGAGGGTAAAAGTTAGGGCTCCATACAAATTTGAATCAACTTTCAGTGTCTGTGGGCAGTGTCTGAGATTAGGGTTAGGGTTAGCGGTTAGGTCTAGGTTTAGGGTTAGGGTGCAGGTTAGGGTTTGGGTTGTGCTCAAGGATGGGATCTGTGCATGGGTGATGGTTAAAGGCCAGCATTGCACGGTCTGGCCCCACCAAGCACGCTGGGGAGTCTGTCCCCCAACGTCCTCCCGAGGTGTGGGGCTTGCTGTGGGAATGGCTCCACAGGCTCCCCCTTTCTGTGCCTTGGTTTCCCCGTGTGTCTCTGGGGCTCCCCAGGGGGAGGGCAGCCTGGGGACCGGCCCACCCACCTGCCGTAGGCCCTGCAGTTCCTCGATCTCTGCCTCGTAGGTGCTGCCGTCCTCCCCAAAGTGACCCGAGATCAGCTCCTGCCAGAAGGACAGGGGTTGGCCTCTGGGGCACCTGGCCTTGGCAGCTGCCCTGGGAAGGGGAAAGCCCAGGCACAGAGCTGGCCAGCTGCCCATGTGGGCTTGAGAAGGGCTGAGGACCTGGGCAGCGAGGGGCCTGGAGGGCAGCGGCCAGGTGTTGATGTGCTCTCTGCCCCTCTGCCCTGGGGCTCCTCTGCTGCAGACGTGGGGCTGAGATTCTTGGTGCTGCTTACACAGTCCCTGTTTAATCCCATGACAATCCCAACAGGCAGGTGCCACTGCTACTGGGAGATGCCCGACACTGAGGCACAAGGCTGGGACATTTCCCCATGGGGCCCTGCTAGGTGGTGGCAGACGGGACACGTGCTGTCCTGGGGTCTGTGCCCTCCCCAGAACACTCTGGAGCCTGCTGCTTTCCAGTCAGGGGCTCTGGCTGGGTGGGTGGCATCCCTAAGCCAGGGGGACCCTCTGTAGGAGAGCTGGGACCGTGGCCAGCCTGGGGTTCCCAACAGGATGACCAGGCCTCCTCACGGCTATCCTTGGGCAGGGCCTAAATCCAAGCCCACTCACCTGACCCCAGCCCAAATCCTGGGGACCAGGCCCAACAGGAGGGAGGCGTGTCCAGGACGCCATGCTAGGTGCTGGCCTGCCTGCCACGTCCCTGGGTCAGCCTTTCCTCTCTCAGGGCCTCAGTTTCCTCATCTGTTCAATGGGAGGGCTGGACCCGGAACCCTCTAAATCCCCTCAGGCCCCTGGGCCGGCCAGGCCTCAGAGCTCAGGCCGGTGCTCACCTTCAGGGGCGTGGCCCAGTCCAGCTCCTTGGTCTCCTTCAGGCCCAGGGGGATCATGGGGACGGTGAGGCCTTCCCTAGAACCAGAAGTGTGGGCTCCAGACCTGCTGCCCGCAGTGCCCAGGGGGCCCCTCCTGCCCGCTCCCGCGCCCCGGCTGTGTCCCCCCAGCCACTGCCTCGCACCCCTCCGGCAGGTCCATGTCCACACAGCTGCCCAACCCCGCCAGCTCCTCTTTCAGCAGCTGCAGATTGGAGTTGACGTAGCTCAGCTCCAGGGCAACCGTCTCTCTCACTCGGTGGTTGTTGGTGGCTCTGGGGGAGTCCAGGTTGCGGGGTCAGAAGGCTCGTCCCTAAGGCAGCTCCAACGACCCTGGGCCAGCTGCAGCCCTCCTGCCCTGCTGAGCTCCGGGGCCTACCCCAGAGGGGTATGCACAGCTGGACTGGGGCACAGCAGCCCTTCCTGTGCCCACCTGGCAGGCCTGACCCAGGGATGACCAGGCGGAGCTGGGAGCCGGAGGACGCTGAGGGAATGAGGGGCCGTGGGGCTCCATCAAGCCTGTGGGCTAGGAGTTGGCCTGCAGTGTGGGCTACATGGGGAAGGAGAGCACAGGCCTAGAACACCATACTCTAGGGATGAGGCTGCCCCTGGTCAGAAAACCCTTTCTGAGGCCCCGAGCATTGGGTACCTGGCCACCTACCTGCAGCCTCTTCCAAGCAGCCTCCACGGGTCACCACAGGTGCCATCAGAGCCTCCCAAGGGGGCTATCAGATTGCTGGGCCTGAGGGCCCAGCTTGGGAGGGACAGGGTGCAGTGTGGCTTCTGGGGACTGGGTGGGAGTCTGCGTCATGGCCGCCGTCTTCTGGGCCAATGTGGGCAGACACCTGCCTGGGTCACCACCCTGAGCCGCCGCCCATCACAGGCCACTGCCTCCCGGGGCTGGCGGCCAGCAGGTGCTCACCTGTACAGGTTCTCGGCGCCCGCCCGCATCCGTAGCTCTTTGCTGATCTGCTGATGGATCCGGGCCCTGCGGCTCTGGAGGCCGCTCGGCTGCGTCTGCGCCTGGGAGTCGCAGCCCTGCAGGGAGGCCTCAGGCAGTCCCACCCAGCCAGGCTCGGAGGCCCTCTGTGGTCACTGCCGGCTGTGGCGTGAACTGGCCTCACAGGAGGGGCTAGGTGGGCCTGGCTGGGGAGCCAGGAGGAGGGGGCGACCCAGCACCAGATCCCCGGCCCCAGTGCTTCACAGATGCTGCAGACTTTGCCCCATTCCAGCTAGCTGATGGGGTGACTTGATGCCATGGGGCTGCCTGCACAGCCCACCCTCCTCACCCCAGGGTCTTGGTATGCTGCCCAGGCTGATCTTGAACTCCTGGGCTCAAGCAATCCTCCTGCCTCAGCCTTAGTCGCTAGGATGACAAGCGTGTACCCAGCTCTTAAAACATTATAGGTGTCAGGCACCGTGGCATAGGCCTATAATCCTTGAGACTCTGGAGGCTGAGGCAGGAGGACCGCGGTGTGTGAGGCTAGAGGCAGGCTGAGTAACTTAGCAAGACATTGTCTCAAAATAAAAAATAAAAAAAGGGCTAAGGGTATAGCTCAGTGGAAGAACACTTGTCTAGCATATACGAGGCCCTGTGTTCAACCCTCAAGTGCTGAGAAAGATGTGTGTGTATGCATGTATGTATGTATGTGTGTAGTACGTATGTGTACGTACGTATGTATGTGTATGTATGTATGTGTGTGCATGTATGTATGTGTGTATGTGCATGTGTATGTATGTATGTATGCATGTGTATGTATGTGTGTACGCACGTATGTGTATGTATGTATGTGTGTACGTATGTGTGTATGTATGTATGTATGTGTATGTGTGTATATATGTATGTGTGTATGTATGTGTGTGTGTATGTGTGTGTATGTATGTGTAGGTATGTATGTGTGTGTATGTATGCATGTATGTATGTATGCGTGTATGTATGCATGTATGTGTGTATGTGTGTATGTATGTGTGTGTATGTATGTGTGTGTATGTATGCGTGTGTGTATGTATGTGTGTGTATGTGTGTATGTATGTGTGTGTATGCATGCATGTATGTGTGTATGTATGTGTGTGTATGCATGCATGTATGTGTGTATGTATGTGTGTGCATGTATGTATGTATGTGTATGTGTGTATGTGTGTATGTATGTGTATGTATGCGTGTATGCATGCATGCGTGCATGTATGTATATCCGTGTGTATGTATGTGTGTGTATGTGTGTATGTATGTGTGTATGTGTATGTGTGTATGTGTGTATGTGTGTGTGTGTATGTGTGTATGTGTGTATGCATGTACGTGTGTATGTGTGTATGTATTTTTTTTTTCAGTACTGGGGGTTGAACCCAGGGCCTTGTGCTTGCATGCTCTGCAAGTATTGGACCACTGAGCTGCATTCTTAGCCCATTTTTCACTTATTGAGACAGGGTCTCAATAAATGATGCAGACTGCCTCTGGTCTTGAACTTGTGATCCTCCTGCCTCTGCCTCCTGAGCCGCTTATAGGCTCAGGGATTATAGGCATGTGCCACCGTGCCCGGCTTCCGATTTTGAATTTTTTTGTATGGTGCTGGAGACTGACCCCAGCCAAGCCTGGTGGAAGAGGTGTGGGCTGGGGTGCCATCAGCTGCAGCCAGGAGGGGGCTGAGCAGATAGCAGTCCTCCCCCACGCTGCTGGCCCAGCACTGGCTCCCAGGGCCCACCCCTCTCCCGGGGCTCCACACCTGCCCACGCCTCTTCCTAGGGGGCGGGGTGGGCTCTAGAAGCCGGCAGTTTGTGCCCAGTTTTCCATGCTAGACCAAGGGATGTGCCAGCAGGGAGGGTACAGATGCTGGGTGACCAGCCCCTCCTGGCACAGCCTTCCCACGCTCTGGAAACAAAGGCTGCCTGGCCCTTCCCTGGTGGCATGTCCCCATGTCACTGTTCCTGCCCAGCTCTGGCAAAGAGGGAAACTGCTGTGACCTTTGGCAAGCCAACCCAGCAGGGGTGGACCGCTCTGGGTGGGGCTGGCCATGGGCTGGACAGAGTGGGGTGGGGAACAGAGAAACAAACACCCCCCACTCCACCCAAGGGCCCAAAGGCCTGGTGTAGGAAGTGGCCAGAACTAGGCTGTCCCCGAGACTAGCAAGAGGAAGGAGACGGTTACCTAGCGCTGGCCTGGGACCAGCAAGACAGCAGAGTGGCCTAAGGCCTTCCGCAGGCTTCCGTCAGGTGGGTCAGCTCCCGGGGGAGCCCCCACCCTGACAGACCCGCCATCTCCTCGCCATGCTAGGCCCTGGGCCCTCGACTGCCTGTGCCCACCCTGGGAGCCAGTGCTGGGCCAGCATTGTTGGGGAGGGCCGCCATCTGCTCAGCGCCCTCCTGGCTGCAGCTGATGGCGCCCCAGCGCACAGCTCTTCCACCAGGGTTGGCTGGGGTCAGTCGCCAGCACCACACGAAAAAATTCAAAATCGGAAGCCAGGTGCGGTGGCGCACACCTGTAATCCCAGCGGCTCAGGAGGCAGAGGCAGGAGGATCACAAGTTGGAGACCAGAGGCAGTCTGCATCACTTAGCGAGACCCTGTCTCAAAAAGTGAAAAATGGGCTGAGGGTGCAGCTCAGTGGTCCAGCACTTGCAGAGCATTCAGGCGCGAGGCCCTGGGTTCAACCTCCAACTGAAAAAAAAAATTCAAAATCATCCTCAGGGGGTCCTGCCTTCCCTCTCCTGGTCTCATGGGAGCACAGAGGACCTGGGAGCCCTAGGAGTGTGAAAGCCCAGCACCCCTCTGTCCGCCAGTGTTTGGAGAGTGGGCTCCCCGAACAGATGGCCACGAGAGGGTCTCTCAGGACACAGTGGCTGCAATCCCCACGCAGGCCAGGTGGATGGCAGAGCAGCACGCCAGGGAGGGAGCGCTCAGGGCCTTGCCCCCTTCCACGTCTCCTTGGGCACCTGGGCACCAGCCCTCACTGTCCTCCTGGAGCCCCAGCCTAGCTGGACAGGCCTGGGAATCTGTGTCTGCAGCCAGCCCCCAAGAGCCGTGCACTGACTTGACTGCTGTGCTACAGATCTGACCAGAGGCCCGGGCCCCTGCCCACTGTTCCTTCAGTCGGTCCTCGGCCCTCTCCCACTGTTCCCACCCGCCTGCCCTGACCGCTCAGGCCCTTGAGCCCCCCCAGGAAACAGGGGGCTCAGCCAAGGTCACACTCCTCGTTCAACCAGGCTGTGCTGGCTGCCAGGAGCCCCTGAAGGCCTGGGGAGGGGCCCCGGCTGGGTTGGCCAACCTGTGACCGTAACCACTCTCCTGGACATCCGGCCTGAGCAATCTGGGGTCACATCCTCAACTGGTTCTTCAGATGGGTAAACTGAGGCCCAGGGTCCAGTGGGGTAGCCACATGGCACGCTGGGGGAGGACGCAAGCCAAGGTGCAGCAGTGCTCACCAGGCCCAGTGCCAGCGCCAAGCCGGTGCTCGCTGAATCCCAGTGCTCGCTACTCTTGGGGTGCGTGAGTCACCCAGACCTGACCACCAGGCACCTGGGCCCAGGCTTGGCTCTCATGTGAACAGCTGACTAGTCCTGCCCCACCCAAAGCAGAGTGTGGTGGGTCTAAGGGGCTGCCTGGGGGCCACAGCCTCACCCCAGCCCAGCGGCGGGCACTGGGGAAGGCTTCCCAGGGATTGACCTAGGGTCCGCCTGAGCCAGGCTGGGGACCCAGGACCCTGACTGCTGCTGGGGCACCGTAGGATTGGGGGTGTACAACAGCGGGGAGCAGCCACTGGAGATGGTTTCTGCCCTTCTTCCCAGGGTGGCATCAAAGGAGCCCAGAGAGCAAGCTTCGTCCGCTGAGCCTCAGCACATCTTGTGTGTGCGGCCTCCCAGACACTCCTTCCACGGAAGGCACCAGGTGCTCCCACAGAAGGCCGCCCTGCTGGTGGGAGAGCGCAAGGAGGGCAAGGGGCGGGCCACTTCTGTCTCTCAGTGCCCGCTAGTTCCTGTGGCATCTGGCCTGCCAGCGAGGAGGTGGGCAGGGAGCGGGCCTTGAGGGGTCTGGTCAGCACCACTGAGCCAGCTGCCTACAGCCCACAGCCTGGCTGGTGCCTCCCTCCTCCTCCCTAAGAGACACATATGCTAAGTGGAAACACCAAGAGATGGCATGTGCCTAACACCTGGGCAGGGCAGGGTGCCGCAGCAGGGTGCCACGGCAGACACCTGGGACTTTCAACAGGAGCAGCCCCCTGGGTGAAAGCCCTTGGGTGAACACAGGTGTCCCAGAGCCGGCAAGAACACCGACCCCAAGGAACACCCAGGCTGGGGCTGCGCAGCCAGGCGAACAGAACACCTCCAAGCCAGAAACGGAGCCGCCAGGTCTTCCTCACCCCCGCTTCCCCCGTGCTGCTGGAAACCCGAGCGCACTCAGCCCCGCGGTGAGGGACCTCCAGGGATGCAGGTTCCGGGACCGACAACAGGCCGGGCCCCCAGCGGTGACGCCCAGGAGGCTTCCGCAGGCTCAGCTACCAGCTACAGCCCGCGGACACCCAGTTAGTTCCATTGCCACGCACAGGGCCAAGCTAGGGAAGGGGGCTGGGTACGCGCCCGAGACCAACACCACTTGTTGGGGGTCTGCACTGACCAGAACCAACACCTGCCAAAGAAGGGGATCCCGAGCGTCAGGGAAATGGTGGTCTACGCATCCGATTCCTGGAAGCCTCCTCCTCTCCCCGACTGGGATACCCCGAAGGGGGCAGGAGAGGAGTCCAGAGGAAGAGGGACTCAGGGCCTCAGTTTCCCCAGTGGTAGAGCCCTCCTGGCCTGCAGGAGCAAGTGGGCTACGGGAGGGAGCCTCCGGGAAGCCCGCCGCGTGCGGGTAGGAAGCCGGGGGCCCGCACCCCTCCTCCGCGCCCCACCTTGCAGACGCTGCCAGCCGCCTGCAGCCCGGCGCTCTCCTCGCCGGCGCCCGGGCCGTCCGGCCTGTCCTCGGGGATCATGGCCGCCCGCCTGGACGCCAGCCCCGCGAGGCAGCCCGAAGGAGGTTCGCGGCACCGCCGAGCGCCTGCGGCGCGGGTCGTGCACTGTCCCCTTCGGGGCGCGGGGCGGCCCGGCGCGGCCGGGTGGGGCGCGGGCCCCGCCTCTAAAGCTCGCCGTTGCCCAATCAGCGGCGGCGGCAGATTCGACGGACAGCAACCGGTGCCAACCAGAGGAGAGGGAGGCAGGGTCCGGGCAGCAGCCCCGCCCATCCCGCTGCGCTCGCGGAGTCGGGGTGGGTGAACCGGTAACCCCTGGCGACGGCGGCCAGCACGCGGAGGGCAGTGCGCCTGCGCCGGGCGGGGCGGGCGCCGTGAGTGCGCGGAAAGTTAGGACCAGAGGCTGGGAGCTGGGGGCGGCGAGGGGGCGCGGCCACCGCCCCACGGGCTTCGTCCGGTCACTCTGGCAACGCGACCCTCCAGAGGCTGCTCGGAAAGTGTTTACAATGAGGTTTTTAAACGGCTTTTAGAGCCGAGCGCCTGGGCGCGCTCTCCAACAATGCCCGCTTTCTTCCCCGCCCGGCAGAGCGAGGCTCGGCTCGGGGGCCTCGGTGCGCGGCGCTCGTGATCCGGAGCCACCCGCCTGGGACCTCCTTCCAGCACTTGCTCCCCGAGCCTGACTCCTGGCCGCCTGTCCTCACACCTCGCTTGCAGAGCCTCCTGGCCCGCAGGACCTCCTGCGTGCAGAGCCGGCTTTTTCCCTGCTCCCTGCTGGGCTTGCCCCGCAGCTGCCTCGCTCAGGCCCTTTCATCAGCCTTCAGGCTCCAGGCGACTCTGGCCACTCGGGTTTCACGGGAGCTCGCTCACCTGGGAGCACCCCTTTGGCAGGCAGGGGATCAGCGCGGCTGAGGCTCAGCCTGGCCTGTGCAGACCTCTCTGCCCGCTGCCTGCCCTTGCTGAGCCCTTTGCTGAGCCGGGCTTAGTCTCTGAGTCCCTTCCTGCCCCCCAGCGCACCTGGTCCTGTCACCGCCCATCTAAATCCCGTGGGCTAAGCGCCTTGGCCTACCTCGCTGTCTGCAGTGGCCTCCTGGGCAGTACCACTCTCATCTGGCCCCTGCCAGCCCCTCCAAGCCTCCTGGCCAGGACTCGGCCTCCTCCAGTGGGCTTTTGGATCTCTCAGGGCGTCTGCAGGGCCCTCCGCTTTTCCCTTGCGCCTGCCAGGTGGACCCCCACCTGTCCTCTCTTCCCCTCCACGGACATTTCCATGGTGAGCTTCCTCCAGCGCAGGGGCTCCCATCTATCCTTCCAGTGGTTCTGAACGTGGTTGACCCCCAAAGTTCACAGTGAGTGTGTGTGGGGGCTTCCACGTGGGACTTCTGGCGCCAGAGCCACTGTCCTGTAGTAGCAAACAGGGACCCAGATCCTCTTGGTATCTTTAGGCTCTCCTGCATGTGCAGAAGGCTTTGTTAGTGCGCTCCAGCTAGCACGTTTGACGGAAATGGTGGCCAGTTTTTAGCTGTTTTTTTTTTTTTTAATATTTTCTTTCTTTCTTTTTTTTTAAACAAACCTGTGACAGCACACCCCTCCCTAGCTCACTAAGGGCAACTGAGGAGCCACGTCAGCTTTAGAAAACAGACTCTCTCCAGGGAACCATTCAGGTCTCGGTTGTCCCTACCCCAGGGAATTCCCTCTCCTGTGGGGTGTCGCTCTGGCGTTGGACTCGCTCCAGCCATGAGCAGGAACCAGCCGCCAAAGACCTGCCGTCTGGTGAGGGGGAGCTGAGCACACAAGAGCCGCACTGCCTGGAAAGGAGGCTTATGCCCCAGGCTGCTCTGAGAAGCCTTGAGAAAGGCAGGCTCACAGGCTTATGCCCAGGGCGGCTCCTTGCTTCTTTCTTCCCAGTGAAGACACGGACTCCAAGTGCTCTGCTCCAACAGCTCTTTATTGTCTCGGCTGTCTTGGTAGATGGAATGGACCCAGACTGCTCCGTGCACCACCCTTATGTACTCTCCAGGGGCTAGCTGGGGACCAATCAGAGGCAGTCACCCCATATGGGTCTTGGCCAATCAGGGGGGATATGCAAACTTGGTTTTTATAAAAGTAACCAATCGGGTAGTTCCTGAACGGTCCAATCAGGAGCTGTTCAGTGGTTTGGAAACAGCCAATCAGTGTTGAGGGGTCTGATGATGCCAGCACCATCTTTGTGAGCTCAATGACCCCCAAGTTCCTGGATGTAGGGCAAAGGTGATTGCCCAGGGAACAAGCCTCAGACCTCCGAGTGGGCCTAGATAGGCCCACAGGCAAACAGCCTCTCTAGGCAGTGCCCTACACTCTCCTGCCCTCAGGATCCACACCCTCAGCAGCTCTGCAGGGCTTCTTGGACCAGGAGGTGAGAGGGGCTCTCATGTTGGGCCCAGCACCCCAGCCAGTCTCATTTGAGGTAAAGGCTTCCCAGGGAGAGTTCTTGTGGTGGTTGTTATTAGGTGCTGTGGGGTCAAGTGTGACTCATAGTGACCCTGTGTACAGCAGAATGAAACACAGACCAACACTGTGCCATCCCGGCACTATGTCAGGGAGAGTTCTAGGCTCCACTGAAGAGCGGGTTGGAGAGAAGGACATTTCCGGATACAGAGTGTGGCCTTGACATTTTTCTTTCCCACTCCCCTTTTCTCAGGAAGCCACTGGAAGGTCAGAGCCATGTGGAGGATTAAACTGGTGATGGGCTGCAGCGCTTGGTGCTGGTCTTGAGTGGGAGGAGCCTGGTGCGCAGCATTTGCTGCTCTTGGTTAGGTAGTTACTCCCACCACAGGAAGAAGAGGCTTTGTGGGCCACGCCGGCACACTGCTGGATTAGACCATGGAGGGGAAGGCAGACAGAATGGGCGTCCTGGGAGGAGAGGGCAGCTGGGCTGGTGGGTCACAGGCAGAAGAGCAGTGTCCAGAAAGATGAAGTTGGTAACGCCCTGGTGTGCCTGAGCATAGAGGCTCCTCGGCTGGCAGGAAGCTTCGGGCTGAGCCCGTGAGAAGGACATGAAAGTGTCCAGGATTTGCGAGCTCCAGGGAAGATGAAAAGCTGGGAAGGAAATGGAAAGCAGCCACTGAGCCTGGGGTGAGCCTCCGCCTCCCACTGGAGCCCAGGAGATGCCTGCTGTGGGCTCATGTTTGTGTCCCCAGAGGGAAAGAGGGGACAAGCGTTGAGAAGAGAAGCACAATGTCCCCAGGGTCCTCCCAGAACATCCCCGCAGGGCCACCCTGGCCCCAGGGAAGGCTGGCATGGGTTATGCTGTGGCCTGGCCCCATCCACTTGCCCCTCTGTCCACACAGAGTCCCGTGTGGTTCATGTGGCTTCAGCCTCAGGAAAGCCACCACCTCAGTGAAGCCGGGTGTTCCAGGCGAGGCTGGCCAAGCCCAGCCCCAGAAGGTGGGGACCCGGGGTACCTGACTGCAGCCATCGGAGGAGCCATGTGGGGTGCTCCTGTGACAGAGTCTGGGCATGCTACATGTCCTGCGGTAGGCACACCTGCAGAGTCACTGTCCCAACCCAGCAGCCAACAGGACAGGGAATGTGTTCGCTCGCGTTCTGCCGCTGTTACCTGAGATAATCAACGCGTGAAGAGGAGGCGTTTATTTTGGCTCATGGTTGTGGTTTCCGGTCGTGGCTGATGGCGCATGGCCTCCGGTCTGCGGTTGCGCATCATGGTGGAGGGGCAGGGTGGAGCAAAGCCGCTCACCTTGTGCCCAGGTGAAAGGCAGACAGAGGAGGGGCGAGGCTCTCGCTGTCCTCTTCAAGGGCGTGACCTCAATGACTGAAAGCCTGCTGCCGGGCCCCACCTCATAAAGTCTTCACCACCTCCCAGTGGCACCAAGCTGGGCCCCCACATGGGCCCTCGGGGCCTTCGGATCCAGGCTGTACTGGAGCTCTTGCATCAGCCCCGACCCTTCACCAGTGATGACTCTGTGTGCATGGGGTTCAGATACAGGCCTGGCAGGGGAGTGGGGAAGGGCGTTACAAGAGGGGTCCTGGGGGAGGTTTCTCCAGCTTAGGAAACCCTGCAGAGGGAGACGCATCTCCTGCCCTGGGGCTGCCGTGGGCAGGCCCACCCAAGAACTTGCAGCTGCCCTGGGGCTTCCTGAGGGTGGCAGAGAGGAGGGCGCCAGGAGCACTCTGGACCTGCCTCTTCTCGACTCCCCGCTGAGGGAGACTCCCTGCCTCTAGTGGGGCAGCCAGCTCAGCATGGCGAGGACATGGCGTAGAGCACAGGTGAGACTGGACAGTGGGCTCCTAGCACCATCACCATCATGTCCTGTCAGGTGGGTACCCTGGCCACTGCTTTGACCCGGAGCTGTTTTGTTGCTCCTGGTTAGGAAGTGACACAGGAAACTGGACACCAGGAGGAGGAGAGACTACGTTTGTGTTCAGATGGCACAACTGCGCGTCCGAACCCCAGGGAACTCAACGAGACGGCTCTTACAACTGCGGCCTCGGGTAAGGCGGCTGGTGTTCAGCTCTCTGCATGCCACGGGCTGAATAGACGTGTTTAGCTCGGACTGACATGTTGAAGCCCTAAGCCCTAACGAGGTCCATTTGGAGTTGAGGCCTTTGGGAGGCGACGAGGATTTGAGGAGGTCCTGAGGGTGGGGCCCTGCTCCAACACGGCCAGTGCCTTGTAAGGAGAGCCAGGCACACCTGTAATCCCAGTGATGTGGGAGGCAGAGGCAGGAGGATTGCAAATTTGAGGCCAGAGGCATCCTGCGTAACTCAGTGAGACTCTGTCTCAAGATAAAAACGGTGCCGAGCATGGTGGTGCACGCCTGACATCCCAGCGGCTCAGGA
Organism: Pedetes capensis; assembly: GCA_007922755.1. Classification (NCBI taxonomy): domain Eukaryota; kingdom Metazoa; phylum Chordata; class Mammalia; order Rodentia; family Pedetidae; genus Pedetes; species Pedetes capensis. The sequence continues at coordinate 34,802 of VMDO01004692.1, forward strand.
GGCAGAGGCGGGAGGATCGCAAGTTTGAGACCAGAGACAGTCTGCATAACTTAGAGAGACCCTGTCTCGAAAAGAAAAAAAAATGGGCTGGGGGCGCAGCTCAGTGGTCCAGCACTTGCAAAGCATGCAGGCGCGAGGCCCTGGGTTCAACCCCCAGTAATGCAAAAAAAGAAAAGAAAAGAAAAAAGAAAAAGAAAAACGGGGCTAGAGGTGCAGCTCAGTGGTAGAGCACTTGCCCAGCATGGGTGAGGCCCTGGTTCAATTCCCCAGTACCACAAGGAAAAGAAAAAAAAAAAAGGAGTCAAGTTTTCTGAAATAAAAAGTGTTGGAATTAATAGAGAGCACAAAACAAGCAATCAAAACCTGGGCAAGTGCACACCGGCTCTGCCATGCACAGTTACTTTCAAATAGAGCTGCATGTGGTGGTCAAGGGCGAAGTCCACGTCATGGTGTCCAGTGAGTAAAACAAGCCAGAATAACGTGTGTGTGGGAGAATCCCATGCTGGGACTCACAGAAGGGAGGGTGAAGGGGAAGCTCCACATCCCTGCTGTGTGTCGACAGAAGCTCTGTCCCTGTCACCTTTGGGTCCCCAGCGTGGGCTGGTGGATCACTTACTTTCTTTACTTAGCTCTGTATTGCTGGGCTTGTCATGTCAAGAATGCATTGCACGTTATTATTTTTCTTTGAGACAGGATCTCCTTACATAGTCCAAGATGACCTTGAACTTGGGTTTTGTAGGGAGAAATTGGGAGGAAATTGGCAAAAACCCCAAAACGGGGAAAATGGCTAAATCTAGGGAAAATGAAAGTAACTTGGTTGGATGTTTGTACAAAACCCTTCACAGATTCCTCCAAACCTGATTGGACAACTGAACTCAAAGCTGATTGGCTCAGGCCATTCAGTGGGTGAGCTATTTAAGGAGCTGCACTGTGGCAGCTCCATCCTTTTTTCGCCCGGACCTTCGACAGCCAACTAGGAAAGACCCCATTTTCGCCCAGACCACCGATGAGGAAATAGCTCTCTCTGCTCTCTTGCCCGGACCTTCCGTGAGGAAAGAACACTCTCCCTGCCGTGACCATCAACAAGGAAAGAACTCACTCTCAGTCTGATCACTGACAAAGCAAGAACTGTCTCCTCGTTACCACCGAGACCACCAACACGGTTGTTTGCCCCTGGAAGGCAAAAGCGCCTGAGATTTTTCCTTTCTCCCATCTCCGCCGGTGTCCTGTGGGCTGCAGGAGTCCGTGTCCCTCACCCGAGGGTCCCGAGTGAATTGTGTTTAGTATCTGTGTGCGTGGCAGTGCCACCTGTCTGGACATCCAGGCTGGACTGTGAAGTGCACGCCCCACAGGGTTTGACTCTCTAGTGTGAGGATCACAGGCGTGCACCGGCACAGGGCACAGAGGCGAGCAAGCGGAGATGATTCTGGTGTGAAGAGGCAGAGCATGGGGCAGGCGCCAGCTGCACATGGACTTGGCTTCGTGCAGGCCCTTCTCACAGGCAAGTGGTGGAGGCCTGGGTCCCATCCAGACTGCGCCAGGTTGGCTCTTGATGCCATCAGAACATGCTATTCTTGAATCGGGCAGAGCTGGACCCCTTGCTGAGCCTCTGGATGTGCCCCAAGGACCGGGGTCTGGAGCCTCCGTCTCTTGCCCAGGCTGCACGGGCCCAGTAGTGTGAGGCAGGACTCCTGGCAGCATCCAGCTCCTTCCTTCCAGGCCCCCCCAGCCCATCTTGGCACTGGCTGGGTCACGGGATGCCACCACACAGCCAAACGCGCTTGGGAGGAGGCGGTCTAGGCAGAGCAGTGTGGGGGAGGCGGCTGACTCCAGGAAGCCCCTGCTGGGCCTGGCTGTGGCCCCTTCCCTGGCGGGCGCTGAGGAGTTTGAGGCCAGGGCCCTTTGACTGGATTTTGCTGCAGTTTCAATAGAAAATCCTGAAAGGCCCATATGTTAGCAGCCAGCTCATGGCACTATGGCAGGGTGGGGGGGGACCCTCAGGAGGCGGGGCTGTCTGGGGGCGCTAGGCCACGGGAGGGCCCCTGAGGGAGGCCCGGTCTCCTCTTGCCTGTCTGTCTGTCTCTCTCCCCGTCCCCTGTCTTCCTCTTGGCCTCCCCGTGACCAAGCAGTGAGCAGTGGCCTCCACTGTGCGCTCCCAGCCTGCTGTGCTTTCTCAGCGGGGCTGGGTGGCCCTGGGCGGCTCCTTCTGGAAGCATCAGCCAAGACAAACCTCCCCTCCTTACAAGTTATGCCAGGCATCTTGTCACATCAGAAAGCGAAGGCGGACCCTAAGTGCCAGCTGGCGTGGCGCGGTGATGGCACTTGCGTCAGCGTTCCCTCCAGCCCGTCGCAGCCGCTCCTCCCGCCAAGGCTGTTGTTTACACCTGCATTTTTCCAGGATGGGGAGAAGGGAGGCAGGCTGTGGAGGCCCCAGACGGGCTAACGCCAAGGAATTTAATTAGCCACTTATTTGTCCCCTGCTTGTGGGCATCAAGACGCCGGGGTTGCGGTACGCACCTGTACTCGGGGTACACAGAACAACCTGCCTGGAGAGTGGGCACGCGTAAAGCATGGACAGGGCCCTGCAGTGTGCGCATGAGCTGTGGTGCGTGATGGATGGTGTGGCCTGTGCTGCGGGCCAGGGAGGAAGCCGCCATCACTGGCCGTCATAGCCACCCATGCATCATGAGGGGAGGCGTCCCGAGGCCCCGGGGCAGGACCAGCGGAACGTGAGAAATGAGCTGCTTGCGAGTACAACAGCAACTTTGCGTGGGTGGGAAAGCCATCCGTCACGAGGAAGCCCCTTCAGTAAACGATGCACCTGGCTGCCCGACCAGGCAGCTGGCTGTCGCTCCCGAGGCCTGGGCTGGCACGGGGCCGCCATGAGCCCCCAGGACAGACAGGCATGGTTATTCCCGTTGAAGACAAGTTGACTGTGGCTGAAGAGAAACAAAACAAAACAAAAAACAAAACAAAACGCCCCCTGGGACTCCCAGCTTGCAGTGGGCCCCACAGAGAGGCCCTAAGAGCCCCTTCTCAGGGTCACTGCCCAGCCCTGCAGGGAGCCACTCCAGGGGTCAGGAACGCCACTGCGCTTGGGCCTGCCCTGGCCCTGCGTGTCCTCAGGAGGGAAGGACACAGGGAGGGGTTGCGCTCAGAGCCAGAGGTGGCTTGCCAGCAGACTTCTGGGGACAGCACTTCTCTGGGAAAAAAATGGAAGAGGATATGGGAGGAATCATGACTGCCCTTGTAAATTGGGAAAAGGGGCATGTCGTGGGCACATTTGCCCTTGGAGCACTGCTTTGGCGAGGAGGCCTGGCGGCTGGTGGTCGCTGGTGCTGGCCGTGGTGGGCAGCCTGGAGTCCCGGCACGCATCGCCTGCTGAGGCTGCCCCATGGCCCTCTGCTGTCTGTCCTCGCACCCCAAAACCCAAAGGCCAGCCCACGTGGCTAAATGGGAACCCAGTGGCAGTTTGCTGATGGCTTCGACCTGGCTGTGGGCGCGGCGTGAAGGATGAGCCGCGGTTTTGGCAGCGTGACATCCAGACGGGAGAGTGGGGTCGGGGACGAGGAACTGGAGGCCCTGCTGGGGGGGGCCTGTGGAGATGGCCAGTGAGGCAGGCTGGAGGCCAAGGTCCACGTTCCGGCCATCCTTGCTGTACAGTCCCTGGGGACAGAGTCCCAGCAGCCCACAGAAGTGGTCAGAAGCGAGCGCTAGGCGCGGTGGCGCACGCCTGTCATCCCATCAGCTCGGGAGGCGGCGGCAGGAGGATCACAAGTTCAAGACCAGAGGCAGTCTGTGTAACTTAGTGAGACCCTGTCTCAAAAAGTAAAAAAAAAGGGCTGGGGGTGCAGCTCAGTGGTCCAGCACTTGTAGAGCATGCAGGCGCGAGGCCCTGGGTTCAACCACCAGGACCACAAAAAAAAAAAAAAAAAAAAAAGGAAAAACAAAAAAAAGTGGTCAGAAGGGGAGGAGCAGCCTGGAGTAGTAGGGACCGGGCAGAAGGCACCGAGAGCCCAGGGAGGGATGTGCTCCACGGGAGCCTGGGACCAGCGTGCCACCCGCTGTTGCCCATGCTGAGCATGCAGAAGAGGTCGGCGGAGACCCTGCCGGCTGCAGCCCTGGGGTGTGGGAGGACACGGGGGCGGTAGGGGCGGCCATGCTCTAGAGACTGGCGCAGTACCTGGTTGTGAGGTCAGGGAAGGCTGAGGGGCTGGGACGGAGGCCAGGAGGGGGCACAGGAGTGGGGGCAGGGCCGGGGTGGCCTCTGTGCCAGGCAGGTGTGGACTCCACTGTGAACTGCCTCTAGGAGGCAAGGTTCCTGCTGAGAGTGACCAGGGAGGGGGTGTGGGAGGTCAGAGGGGAGCCGGGGCAATGGGCGGTGGGGAAGGAAGGTCAGCTGTGCGATGCCTTGGCTGGTGGCTGGGCCTCCTTCAGATCCCGTGGTACGTGGGAGGAAGAATTCTTGGGGCTGAATGTGTAGCTCTACAGCACAGCACTTGCCTAACACGAATCAGGCTGCAGGCTATCCCCAGATCCTAATTCCAAGCACACTGACGCACTGTGATCTAATCTAGAAAAACCCAGTGTGTATGGAGGTGACCCACGTCACCACTGAATACCTTTTTTTTTTTTGTGGTACTGGGGGTTGAACCCAGGGCCTTACGCCTGCATGCTCTGCAAGTGCTGGACCACTGAGCTGCGCCCCCAGCCCATTTTTTTTAGTTTTTGAGACAGGGTCTCGCTAAGTTATGCAGACTGCCTCTGGTCTCGAACTTGCGATCCTCCTGCCTTTGCCTCCTGAGCCACTAGGTTTACAGGTGCGCGCCACCGCGCCCTGCTGTCACTGAATACCTTTGGTCAAACATTTTTGGATCCAGCTTCTAACATGTCTTGACACTTGCCAAGCAGACGACAAGGCTTCCCACCCAGATCTGAGTCCACCTAGACACGGCTGCCCTGGGAGATATTTGTCATCAGGAAATAGAGATCATTTATTTGCCAAGCGAAAGAGGGGACATTATTCAGTGGCACCGAAGCCTCCTTCTCCCTGAAAACCTGTTTCTATTCTCCACGTATGACTAATTTTTAATCTCAGTGACTGAGTGGCAATGCCGTCGTCGCTTGCGGGCGATGGTTTTTCAGCGGCGTGTGATACATGCTGCCTTTGTGGGATCCTTTCTGGCGATCGTTTGTGTGATGTTCTGAGTAAAATAAACTCAGCCTCTGTGCGGCTCTGCCCAGCCCAGGTGCAAACGCAGATTAGAAGCTATTTTTATGCAGAGGCTCTGCGGTGCGCGGTGCCTGGCGGGGCGAGGCCAGCTGTGTGACGGGACGTCATCCGTCCAGCGTCTGGCCACCATTGTTCACCTGCACATGAAAACAGCTGTTTGACTAATTCGCATTTGTAACAGGGCGGAAGATGGCATTGTTAATAACCTGAAGTGCAGTTGCCCCGTCAAGGCAGGGAACGTGTTTCAACAGCCGCTGTCTTCCTCAGTGCTGGTCTCTCAGGCAGTCCTGCAGACTGGAACCTGAGCACTGTCCTCGCCGGATTCTTTCTCATTCTGCCTGTGACCAGTGTTTAGTTTCCACCTCCTCCACAGTGGCCTCCATGCGAAGGCTCTGTCCTCACCAGCAGCAGTGGAACTGGGAACCTTATTCAGGGCTTGAGCCCTGGGGCTGGAGGCTCCACGCTGCTCCACGTGGGCAAGAAGCACCCACGGCAGCTGGAGGAGGCTCCTGTTAACTGAGTGGTGAGGGGCACGGCGCAGGCAGGCTCCGGGAGGCAACGGTCAACAGCATAGGCCAGTGGCGACTATCGCCAAACAGTGGTGACAATGCCAGCAGTCCCAGATTGAAAAGGCAGCAGAATTGTTCCCGAAGAGTGGCCAGGACAGGGAGAAGAGGGACAGTGGAAGTGGGGAGGTTCGAGGGCAGAGAGCAGAGGCTGAGGAGGGACAGAGGTTGGAGAGGGCAGAGTCATGAAGCGCAGGCCCTGGTCTCTAGGAGCACTGTCCAGTCTTTGGCGCTAAGGGTCTCGGACACCATGGGCTCTGGGGCTTTAACGCTGGCTGCTGTCAGGGTGGAGGGGCCACACGCACAGGCTCCCCCAGAAGCTGCAAGGCCAGTGGTTGTGGAAGACAGAAGAGTCCCGACTCCTTGGCCCACACAAGAGCGCTCCCACACAGGCAGGCTGAGGAGTCCCAGCTCCTCAAAACACCCCGGAGCTGTCGCGCTAGGGGGTGTTGCTTGGAGCTGTGCTACGTACCTGCCCTACAACCCCACTAACCGCTGTCAAACACCGAGGGACGCACCTGCGGCCTCAGGCCAGCATTGCCAGGGCTTCCTCTTGCCCACCCGCGGTTTCCAACCAGGTAGATCCCAAGGAACCCAGCTGGCTGATCGGTGACACTCCCTCTCACGTTCTCATCCCTGGGTGTCCACCTCCTATCCGCATCCCCTCCCTCCCCTCAGTGCTCTCATGCTGTCAGTGCCCTCCTCTGCTCCGTGTCCTCCTCCTCCGAGTCCTCCTCCTCCGTGTCCTCCTCCTCCGTGTCCTCCTCCTCCACGTCCTCTTCCCCAGGATCCCCCCTCTCAGTGTCTTCCCTTTGGTGGCTCACTTTTTGCTGACATTCCAATATTCCATGGTTTGCTGGGCTTCCTGCTTGCCCAGCCCTAATCTGCTGCAGCTCTTGGGCTGCCAGGGCAGGGGTACAGGACACAGTGGGAGTCCTGCCCTGTGTCCAGCTTGGTCACCTCTTTGGGCGTGCTTGTCCTTGGCCCTTCTTCCTTCATGGCCCCCAAATCTCCCTTCCTGATGACCATATGTCCCAGGCTGGTCTTCCCCATGCCGTCTCCCTTTCCTGACCTCTGACCTGCCTCCCACTTCCGTCACCTTGCAGCACCTCCAGTTACAGCTACTTTTTTTTTTATGGCCTGACAAATCTAAAGCCGTAAGTCTGAGCTAAAACTGTCACACTGGTTATTTTTGGTGGACTTTATACCTGCACTCTAAATACTCAATTGATGTAAAATAGCTCCGTCGGTAGAGTGTTACTTTATGCTCTCTGAGGCCCCGTGTTCAATCCCTACCACCACAAAAATGGAAGAAGGGCCTGGCAGCCCACTCTGGCAACACTCCCGAAACAATCAGCCATCAAAAACCCCATGAATGGGAGCCGGGCGCGGTGGCACACACCGGTAATCCCAGCGGCTTGGGAGGCGGAGGCAGGAGGATCACAAGTTCAAGACCAGGGGCAGTCTGTGTAACTTAGCGAGACCCTGTCTCAAAAAAGCAAAAAAAAAAAAGGACTGGAGGTGCAGCTCAGTGGTCCAGCACTTGCAAAGCATGCAAGTGCGAGGCCCTGGGTTCAACCCTTAGTACCACAAAACAAAAACAAAAACAAACAAAAAAAAACCCTATGAGTGGCAGAGAGGCACTTACATAGTGCTGGGCAGGCACAGTGTCAGGGAGTGTTTTGTTCTGTTGTACGTAGGGTCACTATGACTCGATTCACCAGTACCTAACAGCAGCAGTAGCAACAACAATAACAACAACAACAACAACAACAACAACAGCAACAATAACTCTGATATATCCAACCTGGAAAATGCTTAGGACCAGTTAGCTGAAACTCACCCTGGCACGGCAGCCCCTAATCTTTTTGGCACCAGGGACATATTTGTGGAAGATAATTTTTCCATGCACTGGGGAGGAGAGTGGTTCAGGATGATTCAAGTGCGTTACATTTATTGTGTAAATGCAGATGAAGCTTCACATGCTCACCCACTGCTACTGGTTTGCAGCCCAGGGGTTGGAGATTCCTGTCTTAGAGAAACTAGGTACACAGTGACGGGGTCAAGAGCAAACACTATCTACTGAGAGAGCCAGGAGGTTTTTTGAGCAGGGGCCTTTGCCGTTCTCTGGGTCATGGGCTGATGGGACCTAGCTGTTGCTGGCCATTTCACCTGGACTCAGCCAACTGGACCGCCAGGCACATATGCCAGGCCATAGGATGCCCCTGCTGCAGGGTTCCCACTTGTTTCTCTCAGAAGCATCCTGTGGCTGGCCCTGTGGCCTCTGTGGCCCCTCGTAGCCCATGTGCTTCCTTACAGCTAGGGACACAGACAGAGGAGAGCAATGGGAGATGGCCAGAAGCCCTGTGTAAGGTGGGTCTCGGGGAAGAATGAGGCTGGTCCTGCCAGGTAACAGCACCTTGGCCTTTGCTGGCCTGAGTCATGCGTTTTGTTAATGGGGTTCCTTGACTGCTGGCTCAGTGTTTGTAACAGCCTGGTCGCCTCTGACCATGTGCCTATGTGGTGGGGGCAGCGGAGAGGCTGGCGTGGAGGGTGAGGGCCTGGCGGGGCAGTGGGTCTTGGCTGGGAGTGGAGGCAGCGCGGGGAGGGAGGAGGCCATGCTTCCGCTGCCTGGGCAGCTTGTGTTTCTTTCCATCAAGGCGTCATTGTGACAATGGCTGTATGGTTTTTCCCTCTGGAGTCACATTGACATATTTTGACTAAAGGAAGAAAGAGAATCCTGAACAGATGAAACCAGAGACCGCAAAGAGACAGCAAGGAAAGTGTGGAGTCAACACGGGCAGGGATGGCATGAGGAAGGCCAGGCGTGGAACGTTTGTGGTTTGGGGGGAGGTCCTGGGGTTGGAAGCCAGGCCCCTGTGCGTGCTACGCAAGCATCCCACCACAGAGCCACAGCCGCAGGCCCCGGGTGGAGTGTTTTATTTACCATGAATATTTCACTTCTAAAACTACCAGACTCAACACGGTGTGACTATGAAGTGTGCCACAAAGGTCATGTGCTCTAACACTTTGTCCCCAGCGGGTGGCGCTGTCCTGGGATTCTTGCTTTGCCAAAGGAGCTCCCTGGGCGGGGGGCATTTGGAGGTTTTGCACCCCAGACCCGCAGCCCTGGTCTCTCTCTTCGCTCCTCGTCAGCCAGGCGGTCAGGCCGTCAGACACAGGCACTGCCACCGCTGCCCTGCCTGCTCTCCTGCCACTGTGGACTGATTGTCTAACTGTGAGTCCCAACAAACCTCTTCCCCCATACATTCATTTGGGTGGGTTTTTGTGCCACAGCATCGACAACTGACTAATACATGTATATTTCAATTTTTTAAAGTCACAAACTTTTTTGTGAGTATTTTATGGGGGTGAAAAGCTCTTTTGTCACAATCGGGCAAATTTAAAAATCCATAGTTTCTGTTCACATAAAGTATGTTGATTTCACACTTCAGGAGGCCCGGGTCTGCCTGCGGCTTGCTGCTCTGTGCTGTGCGTGGGATGTGCATGGTGTGCCCGCGTGGCGGGCGGGCGCAGGCAGCCTGTCTTGCCCAAGGCACTTGCTGAGCGGAGTCCCCTGCCTCAGCTCTCAGGTGTCTGCTTGCGTCCAGGAGTCACTTGATCTCCTGCAGACGCGCGAGCGGCCCTCTCTGTGTTTTCTGTGGTGTCCTCGCTGCTCGTCAGGACCTGGGAACGCTCTCGGTGGGGCTCTGTGATCTTGCGACTCGCAGCTGTGCATGAAAGAAGAAAGTGAACTCTTCATTCCGAGAGATGCTCCAGGTAAAGCTTGCTCTCTCGTCCCCTTCCAGGCTGGGGGGGGGGGGGGGCGACGGCCAGGCAGGCAGAGAGTGAGCGATGGGTGGCCTGGGCCTTCTTTTGTCCTGAGAGCCAGGCGGTGGAATAGGGACCTGCGCGTCCTGCTTTTGCTCTCGTCTTTGCTTTCACTAGGGCAGGAGTGAAGAATCCAGGGAGTAGGACGGGTTGGTAACATGAGCCGCTCTGTGACGGGCGAGGAGCTCGGCTCTTGAGCATTCACGTGGTGGCCCTACGGGGACCGTCCTCTTCCTTGTGTGCTGTGCTCCTCTGGATGCGTTTGGTTTTATCTTAGATAAGTGATCCTGTCAGAAGTAACTGTGCACTTGGTGACAGTCTGTCACTTGGTGACGACTGTGCACTTGTAACCACACTGTGCTCCAAGAGCAGAACCATTGGCAGTTGGAAAGGCGCCACATCCCGACTCTCCTCGCCTCCTGGCTTTGCGTGTGTGTGCGTGTGTGCGCGTGTGTGTGCGCGTGTGTGCGTGTGTGCGCATGTGTGTGTGCGTGTGTGTGCGTGTGTGTGTGCATGCGTGTGTGTGTGCGTGTGTGTGTGTGTGTGTGTGTGTGTGAGTGTGTGTGGTACCGGGGGATTGAACTCAGGGTGTGCCCTAGACCATCCCCTTCCCATTTTTTAATTTTGAGTCAGGGTCTCACTAAGTTTCACGGGCTGCCTCTGGCCTTGAACTCGTGATCCTCCTGCTCAGCCTCCGAGGTGCTGGTGTCACAGGTGTGCGCCGCCGCGCCTGGCTCTGTTGCTTTCTTGTATCAGGTGAAAATGTTGATCCCTCCATGGTCCAGCAGAACAAAGACGCAATCCTGACAGAAAGAACTGTTGGGTTTTGCTTTCGAAAAATGTAGTGTTGTAGACGAATTCGTGGCTTGCTGGCAGCATTGGGGCCTCAGCTCCTGGGGAATGGAATCAGTGAGTTTAAGCTGACTGGTGTTTTCAATGGGATTTCCACTTAAGGGCTGTGCCCTCTGCCATGGAATACAGGTGTTGTTTAATTTGGTGTTCCATCTGCCATGCTTGCTGCTCCCCCATCAGGGACAGGCCACTTGCTTCTTCAGTACACTTCCTGTCCCCAGCTGTGGTCACACTACAGGCTGTGTGTTCACTTCTCAGCAGACGGGTGAGTTCACCGGACCATACTTTCCAGGCGGCTCATTTGTTTAACTGAAGGCGGAAACTGGATTTTTTGTTTGTTTGTTTTTGCAGTACTGGGGATAGAATCCAGGGCCTTGTGCATGCTAAACAAGGGCTCTACCACTGAGCTGCACCCCAAGTCCGTCCTTCCTTTATCTATTCATTTATTTAGACAGGGACCCACTAAGTTGCACAGGCTGCCTCTGTCCTCGAACTCGCAATCCTCCTGCCTCTACTTCCCAAGTCACTGGGATTGTAGGCATGTGCCACGGCGCCCAGCTCAGAAGTCAGAGTTTTCATGGTGAAATATCCTGAGTGTTAAATGTCGCTGCAGTTTTATAGAAATACTCGGCCAGCAAACCAAGGCTTTTGGCTCCAGGGCCAAAGCTGCTGCCTCTGTGCTGTGGGTGGAATCTGTGCTCCAACTCTTCTTTTTCTCTCATGGAAGATGTCAGAGGGTTATGGAAACCTTCCTTTTTCCGTTTTAAAAACTGTATTAAAACTTGAGCTGGGTGCGGTGGCGCACACCTGTAATCCCAGTGGCTGGGGAGGCGGAGGCAGGAGGATCACAAGTTCGAGACCAGAGGCAGTCTGCGTAACTTAGCGAGACCCTGTCTCAAAAAGTAAAAAAAAGGGGCTGAGGGCGCAGCTCAGTGGTCCAGCACTTGCAGAGCATGCAGGTGCGAGGCCCTGGGTTCAACCCCCAGTACTGAAAAAAAAAAGTATTAAAACTTATATAACATAAAACCCTCTGTTTAGCCATTTTTAAATGTACAGTGCAGTGGCACCAATGCCCATTCACAGGCGTGTGCCGCCGCCATCTTTATTTCCAGGATGCTTTCATTGCCCCCAAAGGGGATTCCATGCCTTCTAGGGAGCTCCTGGCAACCACGCATCGGCTTTCTCTCCCTACAGATTGGCCTCGTCTAGGCGTTTCTTGTGAGTGGGGTCCTCAAGCGTTGTCCAAAATTTTGCATCTAGCTTCATTCACGTGGCGTGTTTTCAAGCCCCGCCTACACGGCGGCATGTGCAGTTGCGCCGTTCCTTCTCCTGGCTGAATGCATGGACCACTTGCTGTTCACTGCGGCATCTCTTGGTGGACATCGGGCTTGGTTTCTCCTTTTGGCTGTTGTGAGTACAGCTGCCGTGAGCTTTGCGTGTAAGTATTTGCTTGGATGCCTGTTTCCATTCCTTGGGGTATGCATCGAGGAGTGGGTTTTCTGGGAAGTGGAAAGTCCATGTTTGACTCATTGAACAACAGCGAAACTGTCATCCGCTGGGGGGTGAGAAGCTTGGGCTGGCTGACAGGGTCCTGGGGTTCGCCACACGCTTCCCTCTATTTTCTCCGCACGCCGTGGAGCTCTGGGGCTGCCCTGGGGTTATTGTGGGGCTGGCACAGTGAGCATGGAGGACCTGCCTTCCTGGAAGTGTCCTTGGCCTCTGATGCCCGCTTCCGGCCCTGGTCCTTTGTGCTCTGTGCTAGGCTGTGGCACCCAGGCCTTGGCTGGCTGCGCCGCTGCTCAGAGGGTGCTGGGCTGAGGGGTGCGGCCGGCCCCGCTCCTCAGTTCCCGTAGCCCCGTGGGCGGCTTGCCTGGTGGCTGTTGGCCCAGTCTCCTCTCTGCTCCCTTTCACGCGGCTCCTCCTCCTCAAAGGCAGCAAGGGAGCCCAGTGTCTCTCCTGTGTCTGAACTGAAGGAACTGTTTTCCAGGGCTCTGGCCGCCTGCCTGCTGCAGTGACTGCGGGGCGAGGATCCTTGCTGTCTCAGGACCTTCCTGCCACACCCTGAGGTGACCCCGGCTCCTGGGCTGGCAGCCCCCACAGCTGGGTGTGGGGGAAGGCTGGGGAGTGGATCTGCTGGATGGGAGCGGGTGGAGGGCTCTGGGGGTGGGGGTCGCCTGCCTGCTTTTCTGTCTGGTGCCAGGGAATGTATTCTCGTGCATTTTACGGAAGCCTGGGCGGGTGCTAACTTCGCTACTGACACTCACGCAGTGAGTGCAGGCTTATCTGCATTTTAATTGAAAACAGAGAAAAATTCTGCTCTGAAGTGCCAGCCAGAGGTGTGGGAGCACGGCCTGGGGCTCTGCTCCACGTGGGGCACAGCGGGCCAGGAGCCTCCTGCTCTCCGTGGGTGTGGCCTCGGGACTGTCTTCCGGGGACCTGCAGACCTAGGCTGGAGTCCCTGGGCTCCAGTGTCCACATCGGACCAGCCTGCTGTGGGCTCACCTCCCAAGCCTGCAAGGTCACATGCTGGTCCCTTGGCAGACAGTGAGCGATCAGGCTGGAGGGTCTGCCCGTGAAGACAGGTCTCCAGAAAGGACCTGCTGGTGACCACAGCTGGGCGCCCCTGTCCCAGACACCATCTTTCCATGGTTGTGCCGGAGCCTCACCACTGCAGAGGCAAGGATGGGGGTGCGTCCCCCTTCAGCGTGGTGTTCTTTTTTTTTTTTTTTGTGGTACTGGGGGTTGAATCCAGGGCCTCGCGCTTGCATGCTTTGCAAGTGCTGGACCACTGAGCTGCACCCCCAGCCCATTTTTTTACCTTTTGAGACAGGGTCTCACTAAGTTAGGCAGACTGCCTCTGGTCTCAAACTTGTGATCCTCCTGCTTCTGCCTCCAGAGCCGCTGGGATGACAGGCGTGCGCCACCGCGCCCAGTTCCTCGTTCAGCATTTTATCGCCTTCGTCCGGTCGTCCCCCACATTGCCATGAGATCATCGCCCTGTTCTCTGCAGTGGCTTGAGTGAGTGCTCCTTCAAAACTGCTCTCGGAACCTAACCAGCAGTGCTACAGTATCCAGGGGGGGCCAGGAGGGCTCAACCCTGCCAGGCGCAATGTGGGCCTTGTGAAGGGCCAGAGGGGACCTGCTGGTCCCTCCTGCTTTGTGATGACACGACGTCTACGGCACTCCCAGGCCCTCACCAGATGCCAAGTGCTGGCACCTTGATCTTGCACTCACAGCCTCCAGAACCAAGAGAAATAGCTTTCTATTCCTTGCAGATGACCGGTCTCAGGCATCTTGTTACAGCAGCGCACATGGACTGAGGCATCTCGTTTATTAATTTCGTTAAAATCTGTTGACTGAATTTGCTGTGATTTCTCCAGTACATTCTGGATTTCTTCTTTTTTTAACTTCATCTAACATTGTAGCTGGTCTGCAGCCAGGCCACCCTGGCATCTGATCCTGTCTGCTCTCGGAAGCCAAGCAGCGTCGGCCTGTTTAGTCCTTGGATGGGAGACCACCTGGGAATACCAGGTGCTGCAGGCATGGAAGAAGGACCTGGCAGCCCACCCCAAAACAATCAGCCATTGAAAACCCTATGAATAGCAGAGAAGCACTGACATGGTGCTGGGCATGGCACAGTGTTGGGGAGGGTTTCATTCTGTTGTATGTAGGGTCACCATGAGTCGGACTTGACTTGATGGCACCTAACAACAACATTGTAGTTATCATCACCATATTGATATTGGGTAATTCATTCAGGAGAGGATTCTCAAAGTGGAATTAGTGGGTCAGAGGTTTTTGCCATTTTATTACCAAAATGTTGTAAAATTGCTTTGGGACAGCTGTGTCCTCAGCTACCCCACCCAGCTCACCTGACCTCACGCTGCATCATAAAGCAGTGGACACGGTCATAGACTGACTCCATGCGCGCTTGGGCTGGGGTTCTGTCAGGAGGGGGCTCCATCAGTGCGGTCCAGGGATGGGGGCTCTGTCAGTGGGGGGGTCTTTTGTACCTGGCGCGTGGTGTGAGGCACGGGCGGCTTCACTGGAGCTGGCGCGTGGGTCCAGGGGCCCACTTAGAGGCTGCATTTGGCGTGCCGTGGGTCTCGCTCATTTCCCGGGGCAAGACTGAGAGGGTTCAGTTGGGGCCTCAGATCTGAAGCCAGTGCTGAGGGTGCGCGCGCCGTTCCCCCAACAATCCCCGCTAGTCTCCAGTGGGCTGGGTGCGTGTCTGCGCTCTGCGGGCGCTGGAGAGGAAGCTGAGGGCTCAGGGGGCCCCCAAGTGGGCATGCCAGGGCCCCCTCTCACCCCTGGCCCCCCGGGCCTCCGAGGCTGTTGGTCTCATCTGGTGGGCCGGCCTCGGCGCTCTGCAGCTGGTGCACCACGGCGTCCCTGTGGCCCCCGTGCCTTGGGAGGTGCTGAGTGCAGGTCTGGGGCTTGGGTGCAGGAGATGACCGTGGAGGAGAGGAGCCTCAGCCAGCGCCTGGGCGAGTGCGACGTCACCGAGATCCACAGGCGCTTCGCCCACGGAGCCGTGGCCCGCGGGGCCCTGCGCAGGGAGGAGAAGCAGGTAGGGTGGCTCAGAGCGCCCTGCAGCCCTGGGAGCGCTGGCAGGCGCGAGCCACAGGAGCCCCTCCAGAGCTTGTCTCCCCTGGAGGCCTCAGGTGTGGCAAGTGCTGGGCACTGGCGAGCCCCGCCCCTTCACACGCGCCCACGGGGCAGCTGTTTGCCACGCTGTGAGCAGATGAGGGGCTGGCGGCAGGAATGAGGGGCGGGGCAGCCTGGAGGCGATTGTCCCCCTGTGAGGCCATGGCGCTCCCCACTGTTCTTATCTGTCACCTGCCTGCTGGGGGAGGCGCAGGGGGCTTTCCGGTCTGCTCCAGAACCTGCCTGGCTTCCTTTTGCCTTGGGGGGCTGCCACTGTCCCTCTGCTACGCCTGTGGAGATGGGCAGCAGCGGAGGTGGGGGGTGTTCTGTGCCCCCCACAGCCCCATCCTCAGGCCTCCCTGGAGAACTGCTTTAGGAAGGAGGGGCAGGTCCTGCTCTGTCCGTGCGGGGACTTAGGCTGGTCCAGGTCCTGTTCCTCGCGGGGACTTAGGCTGGCCCTGGTCCTGCTCCGCGCGGGGACTTGGGCTGGTCCAGGCCCTGCTCCGAGAGAGGGGACTTGGGCTGGCCCTGGCCCTGCTCCGCACCGGGACTTGGGCTGGCCCTGTTCTGTTCAGCGCTGACCTCCCCAGTCTGCTTTATTAACTCAGAAGCTGAAAGAAGAAGCAGAAAAGGTTGAGCAGGAGTTTGGCTCCTGCGTGTTAGGCGGCCACAGGGAGAAACTGGGTGGCTTCAGGGTGGAGCTGCCTGGGCTGTTCTGGGGCCGCAGCGACCACCCCAGGATGGGGATGTTGAAGAGGAGGGTCGTGCCTGAGGATGTCATCATCAACTGCAGCAGGTCAGGGAGGGGCGGCCAGGCCGCGCTGGGTCTCACTGTGCCTGCTCAGCCTGGCCACTAGGAGGTGCTCTTTGTCCTTTAGCCCTTCTGGGTGGGGACGGTCATGGGACACAGTGGCCGATGCACCGCGCCGTTCCCATGTGCTGCGGCCTGCCGGGACTCGCTGGGCCGAGTGGGTCCTTTCCACACCCGTCAGAACCCTCCTCGCCTTGCCAGGCTGGGACCCGTCCCGCCGGGGGCGCCTCCTGTGCGTGTTCAGCATGTATCTGTCACGTCTGGAACCAGCAGGTGGCCGGCCGGCACGCCAGGGTTTGAGGTTGTTGCGTCTTGGCGGGGCTGTGATGCTGTGTTACTTAAGGCTGTTTAAGCCAGGTGCTGGGCACAATCCTGAGTGTCACTGGGGGCACAGCTGGTGGGGGGCCTGGTATGTGAGGTGGAGCTGCAGAGCTCTCTGCAGAGCCAGTGGCCTTGCAGGGCAGCCTCCCGGCTCTGGCACAACGCTGGTCTCTGTGTGTGTGTGGTGGGTCAGTGGCTGCTTTGATCTGGGCAGCTGGGAGCCCACTCCTGAGGCCATGCTTGCTTAGGATCCCCAGCGTGGGGCAGCTGCACAGAGCTGGTCTGAGCTCATGATTTAGAGAACAAGGGCTTGAGGCTGTCTGGGCCACTCTTCTGCTGCAGGGACTCAAAGGTCCCCGAGCCCCCAGCAGAGCACCAGTGGAAAGAGGTGCGCTCAGATAACAAGGTCACGTGGCTGGTGGCGTGGACGGACAGTGTCCAGAACTCCATCAAGTACGTCATGCTGAGCCCCAGCTCCAAGCTGAAGGTGAGGGCTGGAGGTCATGCTGTCCAGGGAGGTGGGTGGGACAGGCCCCTCCCTCGGCCCTCCGTCTGGCCTTTCTGGATGGCCCGGGGTGGGCCAGCTGGTGTTGAGGGCACAGCATGCCCAGCGGCCCGTGTCTGAACAGCGGGCCCAAGTGCAGTTCGGGGTCCTCCGGGGTTCCCTGGGGGTGGACTCTCCTGCCCAGCCCCACCCGCCCAGCACCTTCTCCGCTAGTTCCCAGGGACTGGAGAGTGTTTCTTACCGTCTGTTTTGCTCTCTCAGGGACAGAGGGACTGGCAAAAGTACAAGATAGCGTGGCGCTTGAAGGGGGTGGATGAGATCCGCTGTCAGTATCGGGCTGGCTGGGCGTCAGGAAACCTGAGGACAAGACAGTGGGTGGGGGCCTTTACTTCATGGATAAGGTACAGGGTGGGGCCTCCTGAGTTGGGGGGTAGGGATGCCATGGCCTCGAGCTGGAGCCTCCGTTAGATGCAAGGGGTGCACGTGTGCACATGTGTGTGCATTTGCTGTGTGCCTGTGCACGTGTGTGTTTCTGTGTGGCCTGTGCACGTTTTTGTGTGCTGTGCCTGTGCACGTGTGTGTTTTCTGTGTGCCTGTGCACGTGTGTTTTCTGTGTGCCTGTGCACGTGTGTTTTCTGTGTGCCTGTGCACGTGTTTCTGTGTGCCTGTGCACGTGTGTGTTTTCTGTGTGCCTGTGCACGTGTGTTTTCTGTGTGCCTGTGCACGTGTTTCTGTGTGCCTGTGCACGTGTGTGTTTTCTGTGTGCCTGGGCACGTGTGTTTTCTGTGTGCCTGTGCACGTTTTTGTGTGCTATGTGCCTGTGCACGTGTTTTCTGTGTGCCTGTGCACGTGTGTTTCTGTGTGCCTGTGCATGTTTTTGTGTGCTATGTGCCTGTGCACGTGTGTTTTCTGTGTGCCTGTGCACGTGTGTTTTCTGTGTGCCTGTGCACGTGTGTTTTCTGTGTGCCTGTGCATGTGTGTTTTCTGTGTGCCTGTGCACGTTTGTGTGCTGTGCCTGTGCACATGTGTGTTTCTGTGTGCCTGTGCACGTGTTTGTATACTATGTGCCTGTGCACGAGTGTGTTTGCTGTGTGCCTGTGCATGCGTGTGTGTTTGCTGTGTGCCTGTGCATGTGTGTGCTGCGTGCCTGTGCATGTTTGCTGTGTGCCTGTGCACGCGTGTGTGTTTTCTGTGTGCCTGTGCATGTGTGTGCACGGCCCCAGCGCTGACTGGTCTCCCCCCACCCCCTCTGGGGTGGGGTGCTGTGGGGTGGGTGCCCGAAGGCAGTGGGCCGGGCTGCTCATGGTGTCTCTTGTCTCCCTGCTACGAGGAGGCCGCCCCCCAACACCTTGGCCTTCGGGGCCAGTGCTGGCTGACGTGGTCCCCCCGCAGGTGTAAGAGGTTCCGGGTGCCAGTGGAGAGGATCTTCATCAAGGCGCAGCGGGAGAGGTTCGCCTGGGCCTTTACGTGGCCAGTGAAGACTTCGAGTTCTGAGCAGCTCTTTCTCCGCTGGAGTTTCATCTGTGCTTGTTTCCCTGTTGAAGCGGCATGGGGTGGGGGTGGGGTTGCAGTAAAGTGTTTCGTGCCAGTGTTTGTTGCTGTGATCCTGTGTGAAGGCCTTGCTGGAGCCCTACCCTTGGGAGCCCCAGCGGGGACACGCAGGGGACCCGTCCCTGGGACCTTGGCTCCCACGTGAGGAAAGAGCAGAAGCTGTGTCCGTGGGCCCGGGTGCCGCGAGGCTGGGGCCCCTGCACGGAGGCAACCTGGTGCCTCCTCGAGGGAGCCCTCCCTCAGCAGGAGCCTGCCCCCCAACCCTGGTCTCGATGAGGCCACGGCTGCGAGTGTTGGGCTCCCTTCTCCCCCGAGCTGGAAGCTGGGCCTCCAGTGTGCTCGGCATCCGCTGCCCCTGTGCGTCCGCCCTGGCCCTTGCAGAGCTTTCAACCACGTGCCCTGCTCCTCAGTGGCTGGCCACGTCGCTCTGCTTGCCTGGTGCCCCTGTAGCTGTCTGGCCCCTGGCTTTGGTGCCCTCTCTGGCGCTCTGCCCGCCTCATGGCTTAAACTGAGGCAGGCAGGTCCCAGCTTCCTGTGAAAGCCCCTGGTGGGCACAGAGGACCCCCGCCCAGTGCAGTGGCCATTGGTGGCTCCCACTGTGGCTGGAGTGACACCAGCCATGTCGTGGGACTTGGCTGGCAGACTCCACCTCCTCAGCAGCTCCTGGCCCTGCTGAGGCCTGGTGCTGTGACCCTGGGCTTCTGTTGCCTTAAATAGGATGACCACAGGGGCCCCACGGTTCCCCCACCCCACTTCTCTCAGCAGGGCCACAGAACAAGGCCCCAGGCAAGGAAACTGTGGGGTGGGGGAGGCAGGACATCGGTTGTGGGGTGCAGGCTCAGGGAGGAGCCAGTGAGATGCACGCCTGATGGTGTCTCCCACGCTGACCCCACGGGAGGGGGAGGGGCTTCCCTCCCACACACGTGAGAAACCACCGCACTTCCGGCCCAGAAGCCGCAGCCGGGGATTCCCAGCGCCACAGCCAGCCCTGTCTCCCAGGTGGTGAGGGATGACCGCGCGGGCGGCCCCCAGGGCACAGGCTCCATGTGGAAGCTGTGATGAACGTGCTCGTCGCCCCGGTCCGCAGCACAGCCAGCTGACCTGCTTTTCTGCACACCTGCGTCCCCGTGGGTGGCCACCTGGCCCACCTGGCTGCCACCACTCCCCCTTATCACTCAGAGCAACCTAAATTCATCGAGTTATCTCTGGCCCGGCCAAGGTCGTCCAAAGCCTCGTAGGGATGGTCTCGATGTGCTGGAATAAACACGTGAAACATCCACACACACAGCACAAACTGCCTTCGCTGTTGAGTTCAGCACGCTTGGATTTTCTCAAAGATGCTCTCCTGGAGGGAGAAAGACACCAGGCAGGAGCCGGTGGAGCGAGACCTTGGGGTGAGTCCAAGCAGAGGGGATGACCGGCCACTCACGGGATGCTGCGAGTCCACTTTAAGCCTCTAGGCTTAGGGGTGGGCTGGGATTTAGCTCAGTTGGTGGAGTGCTGCGCTGCAGTCTTTGAGG
This sequence comes from Pedetes capensis, assembly GCA_007922755.1. Lineage (NCBI taxonomy): Eukaryota > Metazoa > Chordata > Mammalia > Rodentia > Pedetidae > Pedetes > Pedetes capensis. Next base: position 54,639 of record VMDO01004692.1, read on the forward strand.
ACCCGAGTTCAATTCCCAGCACCACGAAGATGGGAGAAGGGCCTGGCAATCCACCCCCAAGGCAATCCCGAAACAGTCAGCCATTGAAAACCCTATGAGGGTCGCTATGAGTCAGATACCGACTCGACAGCACCTGACAACAACAAGGCTTAGAGGTGAATTGTTACTCAGCAAAGGCTACCACAGAAGTTGGTTCTAAAAGTAGGGTGCTGTTATGAATGGAATGTTTCCGTCCCCCCAGATTCTGAGGTTGAAGTCCTGAGCCCCACATGCACTTAGACGTAAGGACTTTGAGTGGTCCTGAGGTTTGGAAGGCATGAGGTGGGGCCCCTGATGGGACTGGCGCTCTTCTGCTAGGGCAGGAAGTCAGATGTGAACAGTGGGATGTTAAGGGGTTAGCCCAGGAGTATGAGGTACAAAAGCAGAGGTTATGTGTGCCAGCTTGTCGTGCGGGGCTGCGTGTCGCTGTGATGCTGAAAGCTATACCACCGGCATCTCAAATACCAACAGGGCCACCCATGGTAGACAGGGTTCAGCTGAGCTTCCAGACTAAGACAGGCTAGGAAGAAGGACCCGGAAGCCCACTCCCGAAACAATTAGCCATTGAAAACCCTGTGAATAGCAGAGAAGCACTGTCAGATACAGTGCCAGAAGATGAGCCCGCCACCAGACAATGAGTCAAGGTGTGACTGCAAACGAGTTGCCTCCTCAATGTAGAGCCAACCTTAACAATGGGAATGGAGTAAAACCCCTGGGACTTCCAGTGGCTGATGTGGCACAACTCAAAATGAGGAGAAACTTGGTGGCTGCAACAATGGGCTCAGACATAAAAAGATTGTGTGCACGGCATAGTTGGGTAGCGTTTTGTTCTGCTGTACTCAGGGTGGCCATGAAGCGGATCTGACTCGAGGGCACCTGAGAACAACAAAATGTCTGTTATGGGTGTCTGCTCAGGACACTGGCGCTGGGCGGCCTGGCACAACCTGACTGTTAAGGTAAGGAAGCTTGCTCAGAATGGTTTCACAGGGACAAGAAGGTGAAGGAATTCCTTGGCTCACTGATAAAAACCGCTGCCAGACAGATCCCTCTCTTCCTTGGCTCACTGATAAAAACCGCTGCCAGACAGATCCCTCTCTTCTGACCAGAGTAAGCTGGGCTCATTATACTGTCTGTGACAAAGTTAGCATTGTGGTTTGGATCCCCCTATGGGCTTTTCAAGGGAATTACTGGGCAACCCACAGGCAAGCCTGGGAACCGGAGTGCTTGGTAAGTTTGTTGTTGTTATTAGGTGCCGTCGAGTCAGCATCCGACTCATAGCGGCCCTTATAGGGTTTTCTATGGCTGAGTGCTTCGGGATTTCCTTGGGAGTGGATTGCCAGGTCCTTCTCCCATTTTTGCGGTGCTGGGAATTGAACTCTGGGCCTCAGAGACTGCAGCATAGCGCTCTACCCACTGAGCTAAATCCCAGCCCGCTTGGTAAGTTAGAAGCTGTAAAACTCCACCCCAGGGCCTGAAGGAGGGAGGAACTTGAGCAGCAGCCCCCTAAGAAAAGCATAAAGCAGCCCTCGCTCCACCTATCTGCTCACTCCCCGCTGGTAGCCCACTGTGCCCCTGAGCATGCCTGCGCCCGCCCTTCCCTTCTCTCTAATATGCCTTCCCTTTGGCTGTGATTTGCGTGTGCCGCCTGAGTTCTCCACAGGCTGCTCCAGGGCGGCCGTGTGAACACACAGGAGGCGGGGCTCGCCCGGAGCTCAATCTTCCAGCCTGAGCCTCACTGCGACACACAGCCCCGCATGACAAGCTGGCACACACAAGCTCTGCTTTTTCACCTCATACTCCTGGCCTGACCCCTTAGCGTCCCACTGCTCACATCTGACTTCCCGCCCTAGCAGAAGGGCGCCAGTCCCATCAGGGGCCCCACCTCACGCCTTCCAAATCTCAGGACCACTCAAAGGCCCTACCTCTATAAGCGCATGTGGGGCTCAGGATTTCAACCTTGGAATCCGGGGGGACAGAAACATTCCATTCATAACAGCACCCTACTTTTAGAATCAACTTCTTTGGTAGCCTTTGCTGAGCCCTAGTGTGCAACGAAGTAGATCTCATTATGACATTTCCATCCATGTAGGCCACTGTGCATGGCTCCGGTTCCCATTACCCTGAGATGACCCCCACCAGGCTCCTCCCCACCAGGGGTCCCCCAGCCACACAGGAGGGAAAACATGATGTTTGTCTCCATCTTGGGCTTCTAGCCCCCAGACCTGAGAGAAGCTGAGACATCTGTCGGCTGTTCAAGCCGCTCTGTGGAATCGTGGTACAGCAGCTCAGCTACAACAGGGGTGACATGAGCACCTGAGACATATAGCATTCACGCTGAGGCCAGCAGTGGAACAGGCTGGAAAAACAGCAAGGACGCTGTTAGCAGAGCCTGAGGAAAAAGCTCACAGTAGGGACCAGTGAAGATGTTGGGTGAAAAAAAAGCCAGAAGATGAGTGTGGCTGAGGAGCACCGCAGTGTTGGAAGTGTGAGGTGAATGCTTCCAAACGCACAGAGAAGGGTGTCAAGGGTAAAATGAACCAGAGAAGAAACTGTCCAGCTTGCATTCTGAACATACAGGCAATACAGAGCTGGGGTTGGTCATGGAAATAACACCATTTCACACCCCATCTCGGACCAGCAAGATTCTTAAAGTCATAAATGGCCTTAAACGTAAAATCAGGGTTGTGGCCATACACCCTCTTTTAAGGCCCCAGAAGGGTTTTAGGTAGTATTTAACAAAACCCTCACAAAGCTGAATGGAAGGGTTTCTCAGGGTCTCAAGGCTATCTTCCAGCATCCTAACACACCATCCAAATAGAGAAAATACTAACTTAAAAGTGTTTTAAACGTATTTTTGTCTATTTGAAGCATATTTTAGTGTTCTGCATAGTAAACTTACAAGATTATTATTATTATTATTATTTTTGGTACTGGGGGTTGAACCCAGGGCCTCACACTTCCATGCTCAGCAAGTGCTGGACCACTGAGCTGCACCCCCAGTCCATTTTTTTACGTTTTGAGGCAGTGTCTTGCTAAGTTACACAGACTGCCTCTGGTCTCGAACTTGCGATCCTCCTGCCTCTGCCTCCTGAGCCGCTGGGATTACAGGCGTGCGCCACTGCGCCCGGCACTTACAAGATTTTTAAGGGAGGTGTATCAATTTGAAGGAAAAGTAACTGAGATGGTTTGAAATGAGGAGCACTTTGGTTTGCCATCTTTCTACGGGTAGTAAGCAGTCTGGGAAAGTGCTCAGTTCTAAACATGGGCCTTTTCACCTTAATTTTTGTATCCTATTATTTCTCTCTCTTTCTCCTTCTCTCCCTGCCTCCTTATTGCTAGGAATCAAACCCAGGCCTGGCACATGCTAAGCAAGCACCATCTGCCACTAAGCTCCCAGCCCCTCTTTTTATGCTTAAATTTTAACAAAATTTCCTTAGCTTTACCTTTTCGTTTGGCTACCACATTTCCACTTCCAACACCTTTCTTATTTGTGGTTGTTCCTTTAATATAATATTCTGGGCCAGGTGTGGCAGTGCATGCCTACAATCCCAGCAGGGGTCGTTTGTTTTTTGAGACCGGGTCTGCCCTTGTTGCCCAGTTTGGCCTCATACTCCTGCGCTCATGCTGCCCTCCCAGCCTCCGGAGTAGCTGGACCACAGGCACATGCTACCACAGCGGCTTCCTTTTTTGTCTCTGAGGTTCGAAACTACATTTTTGTTCACCTTTTATTTCCTGCACTCTCTTTCCTTCAAGACAGCATCTACTTCACGTTCTCATCAGCAGTGTGTTCTTCCGCTGACGACTCTCTTAGGTGTCAGCAGTCTTCAAACACCTCATTGTTGCCTGGCTTTGCAGCCACAATCTCAATAGAAGCACAAAAGACCTTTAACAAAGTTCAGTATCTTTTCACCATAAAAGCCCGGAACAGCCCGGCACCATGGCCCATGCTTGTAATCCCAGGGGCTGGGGAGGCGGAGGCAGGAGGATCGCAAGTTCGAGACCAGAGGCAGTCTGTGTAATTTAGCGAGACCCTGCCTCAAAATGTAAAAAACTGGGCTGAGGGTGCAGCTCAGTGGTCCAGCACTTGCAGAGCATGCAGGTGTGAGGCCCTGGGTTCAACCCCTAGTACTGGGGGAAAAAAACAAAACAAAACAAAACAAAACAAAGAAAGTAGGAATTGAAGGAAAATGTGGTACATATACACCATGGAGTTTTATTCAACCATAAAGGACGAAATTATGCTGGAACATGGATCCAACTAGAGATAATTTTAAGTGAAATACACCAGACCCAGAAAGACAAACATCATGTTTTCTCTCCTATGTGGATGGTAGCTTTCAACAGATATTCAATATTAAAATACGTAGGTCGTGGAAGAAGGGGACCTAGGTGGGGGAGAAAAGGGACGAAAGAGATGGGGAAGAGGCAATAAGGGTAGTAGGGAAAGAAATGTTTGCCTTAAGGCAAAATCTGGAGATAGATCTCACACACACACACACACACACACACACACACACACACACACACACACGCCCGACATTGCCAGTGGAAGGGGGACCCCTGGTGGGGAGGAGGCTGGTGGGGCGTCGCCTCAGGGTAATGGGAACCTGGGCCATGCACAGTGGCCTGCATGGATGGTAACGTCATAATGAGATCCACTAAGTTGTGCACTAAGAAATTACTAATAAAAATAAATTGCTTACTAAAGCAAACAAACAAAAACCACGAAGCGGAACAGGGCAACGCGGATAAAACCCCTGCTCGCGAGCGTGAGAACGCAGGGGGACGACGGCTTCGCACGGCTGGGGGCGCCCCGCGCCCCGCGCCCCGCGCCCCGCGCCCCGCGCCCCGCGCCCCGCGCCCCGCGCCCCGCGCCCCGCGCCCCGCGCCCCGCGCCCCGCGCCCCGCGCCCCGCGCCCCGCGCCCCGCGCCCCGCGCCCCGCGCCCCGCGCCCGGCTCACTGTGGCCTGCGCGCCGGAAGCGCCGCCGCCCCGTCCCGCCCCGAGGGCACTTCCGGGGCGCTCTGGGCCGCGGGAGGACTGCGCTTGGCGCCCGGCCCTCCGCGCCCTCCGCGCTCCCCCTGTGGACCCGGCGAGCCGGTGGCGGCCGAGGGCGCTGCGGAAGGCGCGAGGGAGTGGGTGCGGGGGCGCGCGGCCTGGACGCCCGGACGGCCACCCGCGCGCTCGGGCCACGGGGCGGGATGGCGGGCACGCGGCTCACGGCGGCGCCTTCTCCCCGACGCTGCCCACGGGAAACGCCGGGCCGAGCCCCTGGCGGGGACGGCGGCGGCCCGCGCTCTCCCCCCGGCCGCCCGACTCCCGCCGAGGGGCTGCCAAAGCGAGGCGCCCGCAGTAGGAAGCTGGGCCGCGTGGCTCCAGCGTGGCTGCCGGCGGTAGGAAGAGGAGGGCCGAGGAGCCCCGCGTATGGACTCTAAGGAGAGGCTGGCAGGAGGCAAGGTAGGCGCCTGGACCGGAGGGGACAGGGATAAAGACCAGATTGGCTCCTGGCGGTGTTGAAGCTGTCACTCTGAAAACCGCACACTGTGCGTTGTAAGAGTTTGGCATTCGCACAGGGAGCACACACTGAAGTGTCAGGGCCAAAGGACGTTGCGTGTGCAACCCCCTCTGGAAATGCTCAGAAAGAAGAATGTGTATAGACAACAAACAGTTAAAACGACACATTTCGTCTGTGTGGTGTGCACTAGCGATTTCTTGCTTCCTGCATATCTCAACTTTCCAGTTCTCTACAGTATACTCTGCTTGTGCACTGGGAGGGGCTGGGGTTTGGCTCAGTTGGTAGAGCGTTTGTCTACCGGCCCTGAGGCCCTGGGTTTGATCCCCAGCACCGCAGAAACAGAAGGACCCGGCAGCCCACTCCTGAAACAATCAGCTATGGAAAACCCTGTGAAGGGCAGAGAAATACTGACATAGTGCTGGGCACAGCACAGTGTTGGGGGAGTGTTTTGTTCTGTGGTACATAGGGGTCGCTGTGAGTCAGACCTGGCTTGACAGCCCCTAACACACAGCACCCACATGGACTGGGAAAAATGGGTTTGACCAAAAGTTTTATTATAAAACCGAAATCTGACAAATAATGGTAAAATAAGATATTTGTAAGCTTGTAAAAAAATGTGGGAAAGCTATTCTATTTCTGATCCGTAGTTGCATGCAGTGTGTTCTCAGCTCACCTGGACAGAAGCCACTGTGGCTGGGCCAGCACACCAAGACCTCAAGAATCTTCTTCAGATGCGCCCACACTTCCCAGTTTTCTGTCATGCACATGTGTTGCTGCTGCCAGCTGGCATTCATTCATGAAGGTAGCAGGAATGAGCACAGACTCAGTCATAGCGTCTGCATTCAGTTGTCATCCCTCCTTCCCTTGTTTATGTAGGTCTCTCTCTCTCTCTCTCTCTCTCTCTCTCTCTTCTTTATTTCACTTTTTGAGACAGCATCTCACTATTTAGCACAGGCTGGGCTGGAACTAGCTATGTAGCTCAGGCTGCCCTCACATTTGTGATCCTCCTGCCTTAGCCTCCCACTCCTGTTTATGTGGAATAGGGTAAAACTTAGCTATGAGCCTGGGGCTGTAAATCAGAACCACGTATCAACCAGGAAAAAACCTCAGGATCCTAGCGTGACCTCAGGGCAATCACAATATTCAGTGTTGAGCCCAAGAGTCAGACACAAGGCGGTGCGTATATTATGACTCATTTACATGAAGTCCGTAAGCAGGCAGGACCGCTGAAAAGGTAGAACAGTGGTCATCCTGGGGAGACTGAGTCTCCACTTCTTGGTGGGTTTGTAAGTGTGTAAACACATGAAAGATCAAGCGGTGCACTTAAGTTACACCCTAATTTTTAAAAACAAAAGCAACAGATCCCAGGACAAGTTCATGTAAGGAGGCCGATGCCATCGCACACCTTGGAGAAGTTCTTCAAGTTCAGGGGAGCAAAGAATGATTGCAGAGTCTAGTCAGAGAGAGGGGAGGCCGCAGGCATTCTCATGGCGAGGTCGAGGGGCCACATAGCGGAGGAAACCCCAAACCAAACTCTATGCCCGCTCCCCGGAGTAGGAACAGTCTGGCTCCGGGGATGTTGCTATCCATCTCACGTGTCTGGGGCCGGGGCAGCTGCATTGAATTCGGAAGCCAATGGATAACATATGTGACAAAGTCACCAACTGCTGGACCTCTGCTAGAGGCAGCCACTAGTAGCCAGGCTCTCTGGAGTGTCCTCTTCCCTTCTAGGCTGCTGCTAAGACCAGCTGTTCTGGGCCGCGTGAGGCACACGTGGCCTGGAGCCAACTGACCAAGCAGCCCCAGCTCCTATGATGGGGACATACTTGGGGTTCGCTCTCCTAGCTGAGGAGGGTGTCTGGCACCCATGGTCCCCCGTGGGCACTGAGGAGGAGCCTGGAGGACTCTGCAGAGGCCCCTGCTTGTCCGACCCCCACTCAGACATTCTCCCTGAAAATGCCTGTTCACTCACAGCCTGGGAAAACTGAGGGAGGAAGGCAGGTGGCAGGTGGGGAGGCCGTGAGGGGAGGCAAACGGGCCTCAGGATCTGAGCCCCGGGGCCCCGCTGGAGCCCTGCACAGGTGGGGCTGGGCATCCAGCACAGCTCCTGGCAAATCTGAACCTTTGGGACTGGAAGGCGACTTTAGGGGGAGCTAAGCACTTTGTTTTAAAAGCAAGAGCTGGCTGAAAATGTGAGCAACCACTCTGTTATAGTTGCTGAGGAGAAAAAAGAATTCTGCTCTCTTCTATTTTTCCTATACTTTCCAAATTTCTTTAAAGAGCACAAATACATGCTACTGGGGAAAAAGAAATCTGTGAAAAAGCATGTATTCTTTAAGGACTTGACTTCAACTCTCCTCCTGCCATCTGGGGCCTGGCCAGGTGCCCCCGTCCACCCCATGGGGCAGCAGGGCAGGGGGCTGCACACTGAGGGAGGGAGATCCCAAGGTCAGGGCCTGTGGCCTGGGGGACAAAGAACCCAGGGCAAGCGAGGCAGGAGGCCGGTCACAGCGGGAGCCAGAGCTGCCGTTGGCTGGGATCACGCAGAAACCCAGCTGGAGGACCCCCCAGGGGCCAGTAGGACAAATGGATCCGTGTCCCTGCTAAGTGCAGTCCTGGCTTCTAGAGCAGGAGCATCCTCACCGGCCCCCCAGTGGTGCAGGAGGAAGCTGCAGATGGCAAATGCTGTACCAGCAACTCAGGGGACTCTACATCTGTCCCCACGCTCCGGAATTAGGCTACTCGCAAAGGGACGCTCAGCCTTCCCCGGGACTTTCAACTTCTTCAGCTGTGGCTGGTGAAGGAAGCATGACTTAGGGACCTGCCCTGCGGACGTGTCCTCCTTCAAGGCGCCCTAGGCACAGGTGCCTGGCCAGCTCGCCCGGGAGAGACAGCCTGGAGAGACAGGCCCAGGCCCTGGCGGACACACCCCCGGGGGCCCTGGCAACCAGAGGATCGCGACCCGCAGGCCCCGCCCCGCTCCAGGCTCTCCCGGAATCTCGGCAACCCGCTAGGGGAAGCTCTGGTCCCAAGCAGGCAAGCGCGGCCCCTTGTGGCTGCTTACAGGCCCAATCCACGAGACTGGCGCTGTCCAAGGTGCTGACTTTACGCCGCGGTGGGACGGACACTGGCCGAGCAAGGTCGCCCTGGAGGCCGCAGGAAGGGCTTGGGGAAGCTGGAGGGACCCTAAGAGACTTCTGAGTGTGGAAGGGAGGAGACACGTCGAGGGGAATGGTTCAGGGAAGTTGGGCGGGGGCAAGACCATTACCTTCTAGCACTGAGGCCAGTCTGCCCACCCTCCCACCAACAGAAGCCACTGCTCAGAGAAGACCCGCAGGGCACGGTCACTGTCTTCCACAAACTGGACACGGACCAGGCAAGAGCCACAAAGATGCTGGCCAGCATGAACTAGTTTGCCGTGTGAGGGGGCCTGGTCACAGGCCTGACTAGGAGTGAGGCCATCGCCAGGTGAAGCAGTGTCCTGTGAGAGGCATGCATGAGTGCACATGTCCAGCTCTCTTCATTCCCCTTAGGGCAGACTTGCTCGCTGCCTTGGGACCGAACACCAGTTTATTAGAGGACTCAACACTGGAGAGCCCTCCCAACAACAACCCGTGCACCAACCTTGAGCAATTAATAACTCACATTTAAAAGTAGACCTGGGGCCGGGGCTGGGGCTGAGTCCTACAGCACTTGCCCAACACCGGCAAGGCCATGGGTTCATCCCCAGCACAGGGAGGTGGGGCTGGGAGCAGCAGAGCTGGGCTTTAAGTTACAAAGTTGACTGTCTTAATGGTTACAGCACACCATGTACATTTATGTAAAAACGTAAATGCTGTGTCCAACTGAAAAGCCTTTCAGCCTGAGACTGGTTTTACTCTTTGGCAATACACAGGCATGTGCAGCCCACCCCAGGCCCTGCACACAAAGCCCTGTGCATGAGCCGAGCGCTGTAACCCTCATGACTGTCCCTGGGTAACCCCAGCCATTTTCTCCTGCAAACCATGACAAACCCATTAGAATAGTACTGTTAGCCAGTTAGGCAGGACGTTTAGAGGCAATCACCTGTGCTTTGAGGGAAGCTGTTGATCCTTTAAATGGCTGTTAACGGTCCTTCAAAGTTGTGTCAGGTAAGACCCCACAGAGAAACTTAGAAGTAACCAGCAGGTGACACAGAGTAAACTTTGCTCATTATAATACTAAATTCTCCACCCAGAGGCAGCCCACGTGTGGCATGACCTCCAGCTGAGCCTGCTCAGGAATGACCGTCTCTGCAGTGCTGAAGCCCTTTTATATACGAATACCTTTCCCCAATAACCTGTTTTCTTTGTTGGAGGAGGCACTGTTTTTAGATTTATCTCCAGTGTCCCTTACACGCTGCCAATACTAAGCTCTCCTCACTGTTTCTCCCGGTTGTGCTCACAGACTTTGCACTCATGGTGCGCGTGTGGAAGACACAACCCACTGTGCTCAGTTACAACAGGTGGAGTTTGCAGCCAGACTCTAGCTCCAGGGATGGGCCTCTGTGACGTCATCTTCCGTATGATAAACTAGGTTAAGCCAGGAGGAAGTCACCTTTGTCCAAACCCAGGAATAGTCCTCTTCTGATCCAAATTGTGGGGACCCACTGGTCATGCTGCTGCCTGGGACCATGCTTCTGTCAGTGTCTCTGGCCACCTGCACCGGAGCGATTCTGGGTCTGCTTTTCTTCCACCTCACGGAATCTTGCAGCTGGCCCTACCACAGAACAGGGTTGTTTGGGAACTCTGCCATCCTGTAGCCCTGGACTCAGGGCTCTGCTAGGGCCTCTTTCCTTCTGGACACAAATGCAGAGGCTACGCCCACACAACTAGTCACTTGTTGGGTTCCGAAACTCGCATGCACCCCTATTCATGGTCTCCTGCTGGCTTCTCCCTCCATGGTCCTTTCCCCTCACTGAGGCCCACCTGACCCCAGGTAGTCTGCTGGGGTGAGATGGGGGGATGTGTGCACCCCCACTCCCCCTGGGTGTGGACAGAGCCATGCCAGCAGCCCTTCCCACAGATGCCCGCCGGTGTGCAGGGCTATGCTCTCCATCCTCTCAACTGCCACAGGCGATGCCAACAGGTCTGCACCACCCCCTTTCCAGAGGTGGACAGAGTCTCAGAAGGAAAGCAGGTGCTGGGCTCCTGGCCACTCCTGGTTCCTTACCAAGGCCCTGGTCCTCATGGAGAAGTTGGGGGTGAAGGGTTCATCCCAGGTCGATGATGACATGGGCCAGAGGGTGGCACTGTGCCCAGGTGCACCTGGGGACACAGAACTAGGACATCCTGGACAGGATGCCTTGTGCCATGTGAAGTGAAAGGGCACAGGCAGGGGAGAGGGCATGACCAGGCAGCAAGGACAGTGTCTACTCGAGTGGATGCTGACGTGTCCTGGCAGGCATCACAAGGGGAAGGCCTTGGAGGGTCCACCTCTGGGTCCTGCCAGGCTGCACTGGCTTCTCTGGAAATGAGCGGATCAAGAAGAACATTTGAGAACCGTCGCAGTGCCAGAGCCTGGAGCGGTGGCCAACACTGGGGAGACACAAACACCACCTCAGTCTGTCTTGGTGGGTCCTGCCTAAGGCAGGACAAAGTGACCAACAGTGCTTGGTGGGCATGGATGGCACCCTGGAGGGCGAGCCTCAGGTACCTTCCCCACGGGGCAGCACAGGGCCCAAGCCCAGGCTCATGATCCAGATTGGGCCGTGTTTCAACTGGGCCTGCGTGGCTGGTCTGGTCAGGTCAGTCTGCGCATGTGACCTGAAGCAAGCCACAGGTCACCTTGGAGACTCTATGCCTTCTCGAGGAAGTAGGTATGCTGGGGGCTGATGATATCTGCCACAAAGCAGGCCACTTCCTTCAACAGGATTAGTGACCTGCAGGCCCCCCGGGGACTCTGGACAGTCCCAGCAGGAGAGGGGAGGGAGGGGAGATTTGGAGAACAGCAGCTTGAAGGAACCAGGCAGTCCCCCAACTGTGCCAGGGGGACCAGGTGGGACAGGTAGGTGACCATCACACGCTACCCTCCGTGGCTTGTTGTTAGGTTCCATGGACTCCCATCTGACTCACAGTGACCCTCATAGGGTTTTCCATGGCTGTTTCAGGATTGCCTTGAGAGTGGATTGCCACATCCTTCTCCCATTTTTGCAGTGCTGGGAATTGAACCCAGGACCCCAGAGACTGTAAAGCGGTGTCTACCAACTGAGCTGACTCCCAGCCCCCCTCAATGGCTTAGCACTTGGCTCAAGGCTCAGGGGTTCCTGCTGGGCTCTCTGGGCAGATCTGCAGATGGTCAAACTTGTGATCCTGCAGCAGCAGCCCCCAGCCACCCTGGACCCCCATCCTTCCAGGGCAGGTGCTGTTCAGGGAGCTGGCCAGGGGTATACTGGGCAAGGGGCTTCTACTGAAGCCTGCTGCCTCTGGCCTCCCATCCTTGAATAGGAGGGGAGAAGGAGAGAAAAACAGATCCGAGGGCTGTGTGGGGTAAATATGCCGCCTTTGGAACGCAGAGCTCCCATGTCAGGGTGGACGGCTGCCCCGGTGCTCCCTCTGGGCCTCGGCTCCGCGGCACTTCGGTGCTGGGCGGGCCAGAACCCTCCTTGGCAAGGCTCTGGTCCCAGGCCCCGGGCCGCCGGGCGCGCCCTCTCCGAGAGGAGCCGGCTCCATTTGCGTCTGGAGACTTTATTGGTGGCGCGGCGCGCTACTCGCGGTAGTGCACCCTCTGGTGCTGGATGAGCTGCGAGCTCTGGCCGAAGGCCTTGCCGCACGCGCCGCAGGCGAACGGCTTCTCGCCCGTGTGGGTCCGCAGGTGGCGGAAGAAGTGCGAGCGGCCGCGGAAGGCCTTGCCGCAGTCGGCGCACTCGTAGGGCTTCTCGCCCGTGTGGATGCGCTGGTGCTCCACGAGCACGGAGCTCCACACGAACGCCTTGCCGCACTGGCCGCACGCGTACGGCTTCTCGCCCGTGTGCAGCCGCTGGTGGCGCACCAGGTTGGAGCTCTGGCTGAAGGCCTGGCCGCACTCGCCGCACGCGTACGGCTTCTCGCCGTTGTGCACGCGCAGGTGCTGCGTGAAGTGCGAGCTGTGGCTGAAGGCGCGGCCGCACTCGCCGCACTCGTACGGCTTCTCGCCCGTGTGCACGCGGTGGTGCTGGATGAAGCCCGACCAGCCGCGGAAGCGCTTCCCGCACTCGGGGCAGGCGTACGGCTTCTCGCCCGTGTGCACGCGCTGGTGCTTCAGCAGCAGGGAGTTGTACCGGAAGCTCTTGCCGCACGCCTCACAGCGGTGCGGCCGCGCGCCCCGGCCCAGGCCGCCCCCCAGCTCGGCGGCGCGCTCCGAGCCGCCTGGGGTCCCCGGGGCTCCCTGCGGCAGGAGCGCCAGGCACCAGGCGGCCCTGCTCTGGAGGCAGGGCAGGGTCCCCCGCGGCTCCAGGCTGGGCTCCTCCTGCAAGCTGTCCGCACACCTGGGCCTGCACGGGAGGCCCCGCAGCGGCCCTCCAGCAGGGGCATCTCCGTCCCCAGGGCCGTTGGGACGCAGAGAGGCTGGAGCCTGATCCGGCTCCCATTCGGACACTGGAAGGAGAAATGGCAGAGGCAGATGGCACCCAGTCAGGCCTACGGTGGCTTTCCAGGGGCTAAGGCCAAAGTGAGCGCAGGAGAGGGAAGGCAAGCCTGTCTGGGGACTCTGCAAGGAGGAGGGGAGAGCGGGGCAGCGGTGGGCCCCCATCGCTGGTGGCCTCAAGCCTGTGGGTGGGCCTCGCTGGGCTCTGGAGACAGCTGTGGCCCTGGCCAATCCAGGTGCTGGCAGGAAGGGTCAGCAAGGATCAGGAACTTCCAGGGCTCTCCAGCGGTCCTACAGGCTGAGGGCTGGGGAGGGACTGGCCTCAGCCCATGGAGGACAAGGGACAAGAACCCCGGAGGCCTCCCTGCCTGCCTGCCCAGTCTGCTCTACAGTTCTGTGGGGCGGGTGTGAGCAGCAGCCTCACAGGAGAAGGGCCAGGCAGCGGGGGCTGCAGCCCTGGGGTCCAGTGCCCCACCCCTGACAGCTGTAGGGGAGCGCGCTGGGTGCTGCACCAGGCAGGGCTCCCCGGGTGGGGGACCCTGCTCACTCACCAGGCCGGGCATCTCTGCTGATCTCCACATCCTCTGCGACTTGGGGCTCCACGTCTGCTGGCTCGGGGGGTGCCTTGGGGCTGGAGCCGGGGGAGCCTGCAGGTAGGCGCTGCAGCTCATGCCCCCACCCTCCACACTGTGGCCTCCCGCCCCTTCGGAGCTGCCTGGCTGGCTGGCACCTGCCTGCAGGATGCCAGGTACTTCTGGGCCAAGCCCTCAATACACAACACACTGCTCACCTGCCTGCTGCGGTGCCTCTCTGTGACCTAACGTAGTGCCGCTGCCCTGGCTCTGCTTCCAGGACCCGCCTAAGGATCCCACTTGGGGAGCTCCCCGCGTCAGCCCGTAAACAAAGCCTAGCCAGGGCCCTGTTCCTGCCCAGTGCTGGGAGCTGTCCTGGCTGGGCCTCCTTCCCACCCTCTCCGTGCTCACTGGCCACAGCCCTCCACCCTCCCCAAGGCCCCAGCCATCTGGTCCTGCTGCCCTCTACTGTCCCTATGTGGGATACAACTTGGCCCCTAGGGCTCTCTGCTGAGCCCTCAGCACTCCCAGGCCAGCCAGGGCTCCTGGTCTAAGTCTGGCAGAGGCAGAGCTCCTGGTAGAAGGGGAACCGTGGCACAGCCCCACAGCCCAGCCGCCCAGCCTCCTGCCTTTGCTCTGGGACCCCAGCTTCCTGCCCACAGGGACCATGGAGTGTCCTTGGCTCAAGCTGTCCCTGGGTCCTTCATTTCTCTCCTGGCTGACAGACAGCTCCTTCCCCAGGGATGCAGGCGCCTGGCTGCAGAAGCCCCTGAAATGACCATGGGTGAAGTGGGTTCTACAGGTTGCTGGCGCCCAGACGTCCTGCAGGGGGACGGGGGCTCCCTGGAACTCCTTGTGGCCCATCTCAGACTCTGGCCTGGGAGCTGGGTGGCTGGGGTTCCGAGAAGTCCTGGCTTAGCTCCTAACTGGTGGAGGACCCAGGGTAAGTTCCAGAAATGCTGGGGTTTCCTCTGCTGGAGAATCTTGGAATGCGCCACGCGTGGTGGCGCACGCCTGTAATTCCAGTACTCAGGAGGCCAGTCTGGGCTACGCAGTGAGACTCCACCATGAATGAATGAATGAATGAATGAGTGAATCTGGAGGCCTCCTGAGAAAGCTGCTGGCAGAGGAGCAGAGCTCAGGCTCTGAGAGCCAGCCCCTGCCCTGCTGGCCACCGGGAAGCAGGCACAGAAGCTCTCATGCCTGTCTGCATAAGGAAAGGGCGACAAAGGCCCTCTGGTCCTTCCCAAGCTCCGCCATACGTGGGCACCAATCTCTCACCAGCGCCCACAACCTAGCCAGAGCCCAGCCTTACTCCTTCCTGTGCCCATCTTGTCAGGCTGCTGTGAAGGCCACATGGGCGGCTGAAGTGGGGCCTCAAGACTCTCACTGAGGAAGGGCAGGGGAGCAGCCCTGGAGCACAGGCCGGGGCTGGGGAAAGTCTGGGAACCAGGGCTTCAAACCCATGAATAACGGGGTTCAGGTTTGGGCATGGGGTTAATATGTTAAAGTTTCAAGGATTTTAAGTTTGGGTTTAAATCTTCTATGTAGACAGCAGGGCTTCAAACTGGACCCGAACCCAAACCTGAAATCCAGTCCAGTTTGAGCATTTAAAAATTTTTCTGTCACTTGAACCTGAATCTGAAGCCAGTGAAAAACTGGGCTCAGTTTTTCACTGAGTTCCGACTCAGCTTTTTGTATGTGTGGGTGAGTGTTTACCACTATTTTATTATACATAAAATTGGAAAACAGTTTGAAAAAATTTTATTTTCCTATCTGTGTAGTATTAAAAACTTCAGCCTGAACCTGAACCAAGCCCTGTGCGTTTTAACACACTGAACCCATACCCGAACCTGAACCCATTTTTTTTGTGGGTTTTAAGCCCTACCAGAAATCACGGGGAAGGAGAGACAGGGTGGGGTGCCCATGCAGAGCCCAGCAGAGTGGGACTTCCCAGGGACAGCCTGGCCTGGCTCTCAGGACCCTGGCTAGATGCCTGCAGGCCCCTTCCAGGGTTTCCCCAGGCATGGCCAGGGGCTGAAGAGTCCTGGAGCCAGTGGGCAGGGCCTGGACCGCTGCTGCGGTCTGGCACCATAACCTGTGACTCCTGAGCTGTGACTACTCCGTCCTTCTCTGCGAATGTCCACCTGAAGTGCCATCACTGGGCTTCAAAGAAATCACCGAACTGCCTGGTTAGGCCACAACCACTCTCCACAGACCTCACCACTTACTGCGTCAGCTACCAGGGTGCCAGGGCCTACAGAGCGACGCCCTCCATGGGCCCTTGACCTCGCTCTCACCAGCTCACGGGAGCAACCAGGCCTCCTATGTGCCACACGGACGAAGCCTCGGGACCCCCAGCCTGAGAGTCAGGTGGGCCCAGTGGCACAAGAGGGCTGGGACTCCTCCAGGCCTTGACGCCACCAGGTGGCCAGTGAGGCCACCCCTGAGGGCAGAACAAAGATGCTGGGCTCTCTACCTTGCCTGGGATCCCGTGCCGGGGGAGGGTCACTCTTGTTCACAGTGGGCCCATTCGAGAAGAGAGGGGCCCAGGGGGCTGTTCCCTAGAGAGCCAGAACCAGAGCACAAGCTTTGCTGCCTCACCCACTGCCCCTCCACAGTCCTGAGCCCAGCATCTCCCCCACAGGGCTCTGCCCAAGACCCCAGCATCTCACAAGCTGCATAAGTGTCCAGTTACCTGGGGCAGCCGGGGGGACGGGGCTCCCTAGGGAGGAGGAAGGGCAGAGGGGACAGTGGGTGGGGCAAGTACCGTGTGGATGCCTGTGCAGGTGAAGCTGTGCCTCGTGCTGCTGAGCTCCAGGGGACCCTGGTGATGAAAGACTGACAGGGGGTGGTGGCACAGCGGGGGACTCCTCAATGTCCCCTACGGCCGCCATCGTTCTGAGACCTGGGGAAAATGAAAACGAACGAGATGAGGGAGGTGAGGCAGGGGCACCAGGCTAGCTCCCCAGCAGCTCCAGGTGACACGGAGCTGCCTCCGCTCCACAAGGTGAGGATGCCAGGAGGCAAAGGCAGATGAGCTGGCTGGGGTGCGAGCGCTTGCTGTAGGAGGGGGCGGGTCCTGCCACACCGAGTCAACGAAAAAGGCTAATCAGGCCACCACCTGGCAGCCCTGGCAGCGCTGCAGGAACTGACTCCAAGCTCTCGTTTCAACCAAGGATCCAGGATGTCCTCCCAGCCCACAGAAAGGCACGCTGATTCTCCCAGGACAGCCCCCTGAACCACTGGCGGGGGACGCCTGGCCGCGGGGAGGGCGACCGCTGACCCACGCGCACAGGAGCTCGAAGGGAGACGTGTCCGGGTGGAAAACCCTCTTCCAGACCTGCAGGGCCCGAGTCCGGCCTGCCCACCGGCCCCGGACGCTCATCTGGGGGTCAGAGACGCTGCCGTAACCTGGCGAGCGAGCAGCGGCTCGCGTCCAGGGCGAGGGGCGGATTTTCTTTCTCCCTGGGATCCGAGGAGGAGGAGCAGGCAGGAGGTGGGAGAGGCCGCGCGGCGCGGTGACAGGGGCTGCAGGCCCTCCACCCGAGCCCCGGCCCGCGCGCCCTCCGCCCCGCGGCGCCTCCCGCGCGGCCTCGGCCTCTCCGCCTTGCGCGCCCGCCGTCCGCGGCCCCCGAGGCGGCTGCGGAACCGAGCCGCGCCCAGCTCACCTTCCCCGCGGAGGCAGCGGCTCGCACGCCGGCCGGAAGCGCCCCGCCCGCCGGACCGCCCCGTGCCGCGAGCTTCCGGGACGCTCTAGGCGCTGGAGGACCGCGCCTCCGTGGCGAGGGGGGTGGGCGGGGCCGAGGCCCGACGCGCGGCCGCCTTCCGGAAGGACGCAGCGGGACCGGTGTCTGAGCGGCGGGAAGTCCGCCGCGTCCCTCTCTGCACCGCCTTCTTTCCGCGGCGGCCTCCTCGGTGGCCGTGCTGGCTGGGGGGACCTGGCTGGAGCCCCGTCCGTCCCGCCGCCGGCGCGCTGTCGGAAGCACGAGCCGCCCGCGTCTTCCCACGGCGTGAGAGTTCATCACGAGCGACTGCCGTTTGGTCGGCGTTGATTTACCAGCTGTCCCTGACTTCACCTGACGGTCATCGGCCACCGGCAACTACAGGGCCTCTTTCCAAGCTGAATTACAGGTGTGAACTCTCGGGCCGCACCGTGCACTGCACACAGCAACGCGTTACAGGATGGCAAGGCAGGGGTTCAAGAGGCCGTGGAGGTCTAGAGGCCAGGAGGCCTCCCTGAGGGCGAGAGCAGGGGCTGGTACGGAAGTACAGACTGGGTTGCTGCACTGCCTGCCATACTAAGGTCACACCAAGAGGGGGGACACTGGGCAGCCCTTCCTGGGACCGGCCCCAGTGCTGCTGGCCCTGGGGGCTGCCTGCTTGTGTCCCCTGGGGCCTGTGGTGGCTCTAGCTGCACACTGCTCGCTTTGGAGTTGGCAGCCACTGCTCAGGGGGGGAAAACAGAGGGCTGGACTGGCCAGGAGCCTGGTGCTCGTTTGGGGTGTGTCTGCAGTAGGGGCCGCTTCCAGCCTTGCTGTGCTCCTACCTCAGGGACAGCCCAGAGGCAAGGGGCCAGCCTGAGCTATGTAACAAGACTGTCTCAGAAAACAAAAAAGAGAAGGAAAAAAGGCAGGAAGGGAGGGAGAGAGGGCGGGAGAGAGAGAGAGCGCGCGCGAGAGCGAGCATACTCAATATCCAGTTTGAGCAGACTACTACCCAGCCTAGCCTGCTCCTTCTGCCTGTGCTGGGTGGGGGTGCAGGACGGGGTAACACCTGTCTCTAGCTCACCCAGGTAGGAGGCAGGTCCTCAACCCTTGAGTCACTGGTGGATGAGGTGCTGAGATCCCTTCCCAGATCACACCTGGTGAGGGGTGGCCTGGAGCATAGAGACACTGCACCCAAGACAGCTTTTCTAAGGAGGAGCCGTTGAAAGAGAGGGAGAGGGAAAGGAAGGCAAAAGGGAGAAGAGAGGCAAAAAGGCTGGAGATTAAGAGTATTTTAAGTGGAAGAGCAAGCACAAAGGTCCTGAGGCATGGAAGTGTCAAGGATTTGGACCTGAAAGACCAGGGCACAGTAGAACAAGATGGATAAGCATCAGACCAAAGAAGTATCAAAGCCACGACCTAAGTCCACTGGGAGCCACTGAAGGCCTGAGCAGGGGAGGAAGGAGAGCTTGCTTTTTTTTTTTTTTTCCCCCTGCAGTATTTGAGGGTTCAACCCAGGACTTTGCATATATTTTGCAAGTGCTCTACCACTGGGCTGCATCCCCAACCCCCCTTTTTTTGTGTTTGTTTTGTATTTTTAAATAAAGTTTGTCATCCAATGGACACACAAAACTGGGCTGAGAGAAGTTGGGGAGAGGTTCCAGGTCACAGGAAGGGACTGGCCAGTCTTTCTGTTCAGGTGCCATATGACACTTCCACGTCACAGAAGTAGGACCCGTACTGTAACAAAATACACTTACACATCCCCATCCCCCTTTTACTTTTTGAGACAGGGTCTCACTAAATTATACAGGCTGCCTCTGGCCTTGAACTTGTGATACTCCTGCCCTGGCTTCCTGAGTCGCTGGGATTACAGGTGTGTGCCACTGTGCCCGGCTTGTGTTTTTATTTTTTATTTTTTTCTTTTCAGTTCTACAGATGAAATCCAGGGTCTCAAGCATGCTAACCAAAGGCTCTACCACTGAGCTACCTCCTACCTCTGATGTTATTTATTTTTTTGCAGTACTCGAGGTTGAACCCAGGGCCTCGAGCTTGCATGCTTTGCAAGTACTGGACCACTGAGCTGCACCCCCGCCCTTTTTTTTTTCAGTGTTTGAGACAAGGTCTCACTAAATTAAGCAGACTGTTTTTATCTTTTTTTTTTTTTTTTTTTTTTTTTTTTTTTTTTTTTTTTTTTTTTTTTTTTTTTTTTTTTTTTTTTTTTTTTTTTTTTTTTGAGACATCTCAGTGTGTTGTCCAGGCTGGTCTTGAACTCATGAACTGAAGTGAGCCTCCCAGTCAATGTGCATTTTAAGATCAGGCTTGAGGTTGTGGGAGCCTGGGAGAAGGGTTAGGTTCCTGTCATTCCCTGCAGATGCTGTAGCTTCCAAAGCTGCGGGTGTTTTTCCTGCTGTTCTGTGCTGGAGAATCCTCACCGGCCGTTCATTTTCCGTGTCTAATGCCATCTCTCTCTCAGCGCTATTCACACACGGGGCTGGGCTAACTTGGGCACTGTGGGATGTTTGGCAGCATCCCCGCCCCTACTCACCAGGTCCTCCCAGTAAGACAACCAAAATCGCCCCCAGGTATCGTCAAATGTCCCCTGAGGGGCAGAATCATCCTTTGTTGAGACCTGCCCTAAATGAAGGATGCGAGAGCCAGGGTGCTTCCCAGGGCTTCTCCGGGCGCTGACTACAGACACAGCACCTGGCTGGACCCTAACACAGTGTCCCAGTATCTGGGGCCAGGAAGGCAGAAGGGCTTCCGGTCCCTGGGAAGGGTCCCTCCCGACATGGACAGTGGTTACCTTTCTGACGTGTGTTGGTCTCTCATGAGTGGTTAATGGAGGCCTCACAGGAGGCAGTGACCGGTGGAACTCTTGTCCTGTGGCCAGGAGCGGAGCGAGGACACTCACACTGCTCCCTGGGGGGGAAGTGGGTCGCCTCCTTGGGGGAGTCCTTACTACACCCCTGAACTGCAGGGAGCTCAGCGGAACACGGTAGCAGGTTGGAAAGAGATGTTTATTCTGAGAGGAAATAGACATGGAGAAGCAGCAGAAGGCGTTATCCACGAGGAGACTGGGGCGGTAGCTGGAAGGCAACACGGAAACCAGAGCAGCTGCCCACAGGGTTAGAGGCCACACAGTCAGCCACAGAAACGGAAAACAGGACCAAAGTGCATCCCAGTGTCGGGACACAGGCTGAGGACATTGCATGAAGTGGAGCAATGTTGGCTAGTGGGAAAGTTACATTTTTGGACAAAGTAGCGGGGAGACACCAAACTGGGACACAACACCAGAGGCCGAGACCACAGCTGTTACAGGCATGCTCACGGCACACCAGTCACCACTGCCACTCAGCACAGGAGGGTGGGACACACGCCTGGCGGAGCGCGGGGGAGTGTTTGGATGCCAAGTGTCCCTGCACCAGAGGCAGACGCAGCGAAGAGGAGTGGACGCTGAGTGCCCACCCGGCCATGTGGCCGGGGAGGAGCGGCAGGCCAGGTGCCTGTGGGCGCAGAGCGCCTTCCCCAGAGCCACTGGCAAGGGTGGCCATAGGGTGATGGTGCCAGGCCCACGTCTGCTGGGCGTTGCTACCACGGGCGAGTGCGAGTCCCAGGGGGCTGTCCAGGGGAGGATGGGGCTGCTCAGTGCTCTGGACATGCAGCTAGGATGCGAGGTGGACCCAGGGGACACAGGGAGCCCCCAAGGCACGAGGCTCAGTTAGGTGTGGCAAATGGGCCACATTCCTAGTCTGCACTGCACACAGAACCCCCAGTCCTCCTGTCTCCCCAGAAGCCATGGAGAGCATCTGCACCTCAGGCTGGGGCCCCGGTCCTGCCTTCCTCTGCAGCAGGTTGGTGGCTCAGCTCACTCGCATACAAAGTGATCTCCTCTTGGGGTCCAAGAGGCCAGGAAGAACAGAGCCCAGGTGCGCTCTGTGGTCACAGCCAGCCAGGCCAAGCCTAAGCCTTGCAGCCCTTGCAGAAGAGGGGACAGGTCCAGAGGGGGGCTCGCCTCCCTCTGCTCCCAGAGATGGCGCCCACCATCCATGTGACCAGGACAAAGGTCCAGGGACGGATAGATGCTGGTGAGGCTCACCCAGCGCTGACTCAGGGACACCAGGTGTCAGGCCTCCGGCAGAGCCGCCACCAGCGAGGCCAATTTGCAGCCACGCTGGGCAGTGCTCTTCCTGCAGGCCAAGGACATGGTGGCTGGGGAGGTGCTGCCTGGAGGGAGCCCGGGGCTTGTGTGGGGGCCTCGTGCTCCCAAGAAGTTTGTGGCTTTTGCTGACCGTTTTCCTGCGGTGAGAACCCCGATGCTTGGCTGAAGGGATCTCAGGTCCCCAGGACACTTCCCAGGCATCCGGAAAGTTCGGAACACTGAGTTGCTTTGTGACCTCCCGGGAACAGAAGTTGGTGCTGGGGCCTCTGCAGTGGCTGCTGGCTGGCAGTGAGTGAGGACCAGCTGCCCTGGGGAAGAGCTGCCTGACGTGACCATCCTAGCCCGGGACATGGGAGCCCAGAGAACACGAGGTGCCCGGCAGCTGCTTTATTGCAACTCACCCACCCACCGGCAGTGTGGCACGTTCCCAGCGGGCCTCCGTGCCACGCCCTCTGTGGTGGGCCTGGGCCCTCTGCTCCTCTGCTCTGCATGCAGGGGCAGAGCCTATTTGTGCTGGCGTGGCGCTGCTCGGCTGCACAGCCAAGCGTCCCCAGGAGCTGCTTGCTGAGGTGATGCGCTCCAGCAGCCTGGAGAGGAGAAACAAGGTCTGAGTGACTGGAAGAGGTACAGTAGTTCTGCTGGGAGAAGCAAACTACAAAACAAACAAATGGCCAGGGACCCTGGCCAAGGGGCCTCAGGAGGGAGGGGGGAGGGGAAGGGCGGCACCAGCTGTACACCCAGCCCTGGGCAAAACTTGTGGGGGAAGCACCTGCTCTTTCTGAAAACCCGAGGCTGGGGCTCCGTCAAACACCTGAGCCCGCGTGAAGCCGTGCAAGTAGCAGGTCCAACGGCCGCCCTCACACTGCTGGGGCTCCACTGCATTCAGCGGTGGCTCACCGCACCTGCACCCCAATAGCATGCTGCTCAATTCTACCCAAATTGTACCATGTCTGCCGGCTCATGCTTTGCTCAAGGCCCCTTCTCCTGCTTCCTGGTCCCCAATGAGTCCCTTTCCCAGCACCCACAGGCTGCCTTATCCCTGCACTGCAGGTGGACACTTGAGCACGTGCAGGTTCTCTGACATAGCAGCCTGCTGTGTCCTGGGTGCGAGTACAAAAGTTTCCCTAGGGTGAACAAGTGAGCAGCATTTCTGGGACAGCAGGGATGCAAACCTTCAACTGCTGGAAAGAGCCAGGCTGCTTCCCAGGCCACTTCGCCATGTGACACTCCAGCCGCACAGGTGGGGTTCCTTGGCTGCTTCTCCCTGTGTAGAACAGCCGGCAGTGGATATGTCACCATGCTCTCAGGAAGAACACTAGCTCCCTGTCATTTCTCCTTGCGTTCCTCGGTTATTACACAGATGAAACACCTCCTATACAGACGGACACAGAAGCTCTGACTCCTTCGAGCACCCTCTGAGCCACCTGTTTTCTTCTGTGAAATGTCTGTCTTTTGCCCACCTTTCTATTTGGAAACATGCCATGTCCAGGTCCACTCATGATGGGTAAACAGAGTCCCCACCTGAGGAAGAATACCTTTAAAAAGGCATTGGAGGGAAAGTCTACCGAAAGGGGAAGAGTACCTCCAAAACAAGGTCTCTTCATGAAAAGGGACTTGGAGCCTCATCTTTTCTTATATAAATATATAATCTTCTGGCTCTGTGAGCAGTGCTGATTCAGATTGGGAGTTGAGAAACCTCCCTAGCAGGCCTATAAGGGGAAATTCTTGAATGACTTCCAACAGAGTAAACTCCTTGAGTCAACACAAACAAAAGCCTTTGTACCAACAGCCCTACAATAAACAAATTATTCTGACAAGATAAAGCACCCATTTGTCATAACAAATGGACTGAGTAGGGTGACACACAGGTAACAACCGCCCCTAATTCCTGCATAAACTTAAGAATAGTTAATTGATTTAGACACAGGAGGTGTAGGTGCTCAGGTCTTGGTTTATCTCTTTGAAGTAAACACAATTTGTCTCTGAGTTCATCTCCTACTTTGATCACCACCTAACACTCATGTGATAATCAAGTGATTGTTGACAAAACCTTGATGTAATCCATCAATGCTACCAATTTCCTTGTCTTTTTTCTGACCTTTCATAAGATTTAGTGAACTGTAGTTCTGTATAAAAGGCTGAGCTATCTGAGAAATAAACGGAACAGATTCACACTGCCTCCAAGCTGCTGTGTCTGTTACCCATCGCAGACTCTTCATCTGCCTTTGGGAACCCCTGGATCTTAGGCTGCAGCTGGTCTGCAGCAGAAACACACATGGAGTTCTTTATGAGGAACACCCAGCCCCTTGCCGCTGGCCCCATGACAGAGCTTCTGACCCAGGTCTCAACACAGCACATACTTCTGCTGCTTTTCACCCGTGAAGGGGTCTGGACTCTCTCCTTCTGCATGTGGCTTAGCCGTCCTGTGTCCTCTTCTCTTAGGAAGGGAGGGAGTGGGTGATCAGGGGTCCTTCTGGGAAGCCCGGTGTGGAGATGGCGTCCACTCCGCCTACTCAAATTCCACTGCCCAGGACTCTGTCCATGTTCCTCAGAGATGCCAGGAGGTTTGGGGTCTGCAGTCTTCCTTTGTGTCCAGAAGTTAAGCAATTTCAGATCTCCAAAGTGTGCTGGGCCACAGCTGGCTGTGGGACCACAACATCACCTCCTTATTGGCTGCTTAAATTTTAATATAATCAAAATCATCAATCTGCTCCTTTATGATTTGTGCTCCTTAGTACCTTGTTTAGAAATGCCTTTCCTGCTCTGAAATCATATACTATTTCTCCATATTTATTTTGAAAAGTCTCACCTTTCACATTGAAGTCCTTGGTCCACATGAGATTGTTTTGAAAATGGTTGAGGTACAGATTTGTTTTCAAGTTTCACGTGGGTGACAAGGTCCAGTGGCTGTTTACTGACCAGCCCCACCCTGAGCAGTGTGAGGGCCAGTTCCCTGCTCCGTCCCTCCCATCTTGTCCCCAGCCCCTGATGGCTTAGTCCAACAGGGCTGTGAGGCTCTGGGTTCTGGTAGGGCAGCTTCTGCTGCCATCTGTTTTTTCTTCCGATGTCTTCTTAATTTGTTTTTCTGCACACGTATGTGTATGTTGGCTGTCCTGGAGATTGAACCCAAGGCCTTAAATATCCTAGGCAAGTGCTCTACTACCACACATATTTAGCTTAGGGTCCACAATAAAACCTGGTTGGAATTTTAGTTAGACTTGCACTGATTCTAAACTAATTTGGGCGAGAATGTCTTCATAATTGTGGGGCTTTCTATCAACGATGTTAGCTTATTTACCTAGATACTTACTGTATATTATTGGATGTAATCTGTACTTTTTCAACAGTTTTAGAGGGATACAAAAGCAGACGTGGATTTGAATTGTGTGCACACTGGATTCGTCAAGAGAGCTGACTGTCTCCTGTGAATCCAACCCAAATGCAATTCAAATCCTTATCTGATTTGGTAGCTCTCTAAAACTGTTGAAAGGGTGTGGATTAGATTTCACACTACATGGTAACGTCTCTAAGGAATATTTAACTTTTTGTACATAAGTTTTGTACATTTTTATTGTTAAAATAACACTTAAAATTTGTATTTACATAAACAGCATATCAAATTCAGTTCACTTTTTCACTGTGGAAAGACATACATTTGTCATTCTAAGTATTTGCAAATGTACAATTCACAAGTATTAAATATGTCCACAATGCTGTGTGCCTCTCACGATTCTCTAAACCCAAAAGGTTCTCACTGTCTCAGTCCACCAGGGCTGCTATAACAAAGAGCCCAGACTAGGTGGGCTATGGACAACAGCCCTAGGGGCAGAAGCCTGAGGTCAGGGTCCAGCCGAGCGGGACGCCTTCTTGCATCCTCACGTGGCGGAAAGTGGTGAGCTCTCGGCCTCTTCATAAAAAGGCACCAATCCCATCATGAGGCTCTGCCCTACGACCTCACCCCCACCCAAAGGTCCCCCATACCATCATCAGGGGACAGTATCTCTACACAGAAACCTAGAGGGCATACATTCAGTCCACTGCATTCATGACCCCAGCAAGACCTCCTTCCCTGGCACACAGCTCCTCAGTCCCTCACTGCCTCTGCACGGTGTCCTACTTCTCTGCACACATTTGCCTAATCTAGGGCCCTCACACAAGTGGAATAACACAGTTTGTCCTTCTGTGTCTGGCTTCTTTCACTGATCTCTGTAATTCTCACGGTTCACACGAGAATCAAAACGTCCCTCTTGTTAAGGGCTGGTGCCTACGGTGTATGCACTGAGTGCTGTTTGTCCATTCATCTGCCGTGTAGTCACTGAAAACAATGCTACCGCCACACCCATGCTCCATGTGAGTCTGCTTGGATTGTCTCGGATATAAACCTCAGCTGACTTCTATACATTGCTCTGTGCGACAACCTTGTTGAACTTTTTTTTGTTGTACCGGGGCGCTGAACCCAGGGTATTGCGCCTGCTTTGCGAGCACTCTGCTACTGAGTTGCACATCAGCCTTCCTTTTATTTTTATCTTGAGACAGGAACTCACTAAGTTACTTAGGCTGCCTCTGGCCTCAAACTTATCATCCTCCTGCCTCTGCCTCTTGAGTCACTGGGATTACAGGTGTGTGCCACCGCACCCAGCAACCTTGCTAAACTTAATAATTTCCAGTCTATGATTACTTTTAGATCTCTACGTACACAATAACAATACACCTGCTAATCAGGATGATTGGTTATGGTTTTCTGTTCTAACCTTTCACATTCTAGCACCTTTAACTGCACTGGCTGCAGCCTCCAGGCTGACATTGAATGAAATGGTGAGAGAAGCCACTTTGGTTTGGTTTCAAAGTGAATGCTTTTTTCTTGGGGGGGGGGCGGTACTGAGGGGCTGAACCTAGTGCCTCACACACGCTTTGCAAGTGCTCTACCACTAAACTGCACCCTCCAGCCCATTTTTTACTCTTTATCTTGAGATAGGGTCTTAGTAAGTTACGCAGGCTGCCTCTGGCCTCAAACTTGTGATCTTCCTGCTTCTGCCTCCCTAGTCACTGGGATTACAATCATACACCACGGCACCTGGCAAGGGAATGCTATTTAACATTTAACCCCAAGGCACTGGTCTATGGAGACATCCGTAATATTGTTACCAGTTTGGTAGTCTTTATCAGGTGTAAAGAAATTCTATTATGTTCCCTATTTAAAGTACTAATTAAAAATGGATGTTGGATCTTAGCTACTGCAGTTTCTATAGCTATTAAGAAAATACGGATCCCCTCTCCTTTTGAAGAATGTTCATGTGGTAAATTACATCATTGTGGAACAAAACATGCCTTCCTGAGATAAACTTGGCTTGGTCATGCTGCATTGCCTGTTATGTTCTGCAGAATTTGGTTTGCTAATATTTTGTTTAGGACTTTTGCATCTAGGTGCCGAGTAACAGATACTGAACTGTAATGTGGATTTCAAAGTTAGGCTCGCTCCATAAAATAAGGACCGTGTCCCTGTTCTTCTATCTTTTGTCCCTGTAAGACTGGGGTTGCTGTTTCTTGACCTTACTTGTAAACTTGTCTGGACCCACTCTCTTTGGAAGGCTGCGACTATCTGTGCCACCTCCTTGAGGGGCGTTGTCATTGTTGTTGTTAGGTGCAGTTGACTTGAGCCCGACTCATAGCGACCCTGCATACAGCAGAACGAAACACTCCCCAATTCTGTGCCAGGCACATGATCTTATTTACGCTTAAGCCCATTGTTGCACACACTGTGTCAATCCATCTGGTGGAGGGTTTTCCTTTTTTTCGCTGGCCTGCCACTCTCCCAAACATGACATCTTTCTTCAATTGGTCTCTCCTGACTACATGTCCAAAATACATAAGACGCAGTCTAGCCATCCTTGTTTCCAAGGAGCACTCTGGTTGCACTTCTTCTAGAACAGATCTGTTGAGTCTTTCGGCAGTCCACGGCATATTCAATAATTGTCTCTGCCACCATAATTCAAAGGCATGAATTCTCCTCCTGTCTCCCTTGTTCAGTGTCCAGCTTTCACAACTATATGACGTGACTTGAGGGTTAGGGGCTCCATTTCTCCTTGAGTTGGTCTGGTAAGTCATTTTTCCTCTAATTATCACCCGACGTCTCGCTTCCCTGCCACAGTGTTCTCACCCTCTGTTCTCTTTCCCATCCCACTCCCAAGGCTTCATTACGCCTTTTCTCCATCATGTTCCCGGAGGATGTCCGTGTTAACAGTCCTTCAAAGGTCTCTCAGCCTCCTCACCTCTCAGTGGTCTCTATTCCCCTGGCTTCCCTGGTTCCTCCTGCTGTTCTTTCTGCCTCTTTTGAAGCTGGGTGCTTGCTGCCTGGCCCCTACCTCTTCTCCCACAGTGTCGGAGCACCGCTGTCAGCTTCCTGTGGCTGTTCTGTCTCTGCGCAACCCACAAGTAGCACCGCCGCTGAATCACCGGGTCCTTCCTAACTTCCCTCGTGTTTTGTCTTTGATGTAATCATCCAGGTGTTCTTTTTCCCAGAATGTGGGTTTCATTCAAACAACAACAAAACGCCAAAGCGCATCAACCTCAACGACAGGATTGCGGTGTCTGGTGGTGGTGTCATGTCATGATGGTGACTGCAGAAGAAATGGGAAACGAGCTCTGCACTGTCTGCACTGTCTGCATCTGTTTGCCCCAAAAGGTTGGGGCAAAGGAGGTGGCAGGCTGATGCTGTTTGGTTGAGAGTTTTCTCATAACCATGAACTGTATTATTTTTATTTATTTTTATTTCCAAGCACATTTTAAAAAATGTACCTTTTGCTGTTTTCCATGCTGATTTTTTGAATTCAGCTCCCGTTTTTTCCTGGGAGAAGCATCCAGGACTTGTGGCCCCCAGGCCACTCCTCTACGCATGTGAACGAGCAGCTGGTCTCATTAAAAATGCCAACTGCCAGGAGAGCTGGCGTTCGTTAAACTGTCAGGATGAGCCAGCGCAGTGCTTACACCTTCGCGCGTTAAGTCACTGAATCCTCAGCGAGCCTAGGGGTCCAGCGCGGTCAGCACTCCCATCTCAGATCTGAGGAAACTAAGACATAGGTGGTTGAGCGACGCACTGGAGGTCCCCAGCGGCAGAGTCGGGCTGAGCTGGTCACTTCCGGCTGAAGGGCCTGTGCTCTCCACCACCAATCTCCTCCCCAAAGATCAAGGACAAGTTTCTCCTCTCCAGGCAAGGAGCAAGGCTGACCCAGGACTGGGGCAGCTCGCTGGTGGAGCACCTGCCTAGCATGCACAAGGCCCTGGGTTCCACCCCCTGCCCTGCAAAGTCAAAACAAACAAACAACAACAAGTACAAAACCCAGGAGCCTACCCTCCCACTGCTGGAGGGCTGGGAGACCCCACCATCCCGGCACTGTCACAGGTGTCTACACAGCGAGACAGGGCAGGTACCTGGCAGGACGACATTCTGCATCTGGGCCTTATCCTGCTGGTCATAAATGAGGAAGAGGCACTTAGCACAGCGTTATTTATAATAACCTAACAGCCTGTGTGGCAGGCTCGTGAATGGGTCAGCCAGCTCTGGCTTTGCTCGGCAACCTATCTTCACGCGCTCAGCACAGGTAGCGCCTTCTCCTGAAACAGCAGGGACAAACGACCACAGCACCCGCCATGGTTCACGTAAGACTCAGGCCAGACACAGACTCTGAGGGGAGTGCGTGTGAGTGTCCTGGGCTGTCGCAGACTCTGCCCTCACCACCATCCTCCTGCCACATCAGACAAGTGGCAGGGGACATGCTCCGAAGGCTCCCTGTCCCCAGGGACTCCAGTCCACCTAACTTCCCCGGCCAGCCTTTCCTGACCAACACCTGGCTCCGCAGGGCTCCTCTGTAAACTCTGGCCGGCACAAAGCTGCTGTCACAGTGCATGGCACAGGGGCGCTGCTGTGACACAGCCCACATGGCTGCAAAGCCAGGAGCACTTACTGTCTGGCCCTGCCGCCCCCTGATCTAGAAGGCTCATTCCCCCGTGCTTGCTCGAGGCACACATGTGCTGTCTTTGGTTTCCAGTCAGCATTTGCGAGTACAATGCAGATGTCACGACTCTGTCCCTGAAGTGTGACCTCAGGTGTGCATCTTTTTAAGTAAGACATAGGCCGGGAAGCTGCCGTATAAGAGGCACGGATGCCACCCTGCCATCTAGTGGACAGTTCCACTCTGGGTTTCAAAGGTCCCAGCAACAGGGGCAACTCTTCCCATCCAGGACAGTGCGCATGTAGATGTCTCCTACAGCAGCCCTGACACCGACTCTTGCTAATTCTGTCCTGTTAGATCTCCATTTCTGAGACTGTCCCCATTTCTTGAGGACAGAGGTCTGAGGAGATCCAGCCTGGGTAGGACATGCCTGGGAACACGTGCCCATGGAGACCCCAGTGCTGGAGGCTGGCTAAGACCTGCAATGTTTTGCTCTCTGGAGGAGCAGAGCCAGCCCCGGTCTACCTGCAGCTCCCACTGCGAGCAGTGAACGGACTGCAGCCCTGAGGAGCCCCACCTCAGAGTACCCCAGGCAGAAGTGAGGTGCTGTGACACAGGCCGTGTGGTGCCGTGAGGTGCTGCCCTGTGGGCCAAGGCCTGGCTGCAGCAGGGGGTGGGCTGGGCTCCCAGTCATGCCCTGAAGACGGTTAACCATTCAGACGCTGGGCGCCTACAGGGGCCTTTTTGGTTTTGGGGCTTAGGTGAATTTTCTTTCTATTCTAGGCTGCGCAGGGTGGGCAGGGGGAGGCCTGGGGAGGCTGGCACAGGCGCCTCATCAGCACGAGCTCTGGAAAACAGGCTCAAGGGAGGCGGGAGCCAGCACTTTCTTCACGGTGGCCACCAGTGATGCTCCGGCCCCCAGCAGCTGCAAGTGGGATCCGAGGGCCAGGCCAGTCGGTGCGGGCTACGGGGAAAAGCGTTTGGCGGCTTCTGTAAGAGCCGTGAGCACCAACTTGGAGGTGCTCCGAGAACCACGGGAGCCTGCAGCAGGGCACTCACGGACAGTGGCCTGAGATACCACGGCGGCCGGGTGGGAGGCCCCTAGGCACAGAGGCACTGGACGGCTCAGTGTTTGGAAAGGTGGGACGGTAAAACTGCTCAGCTGCTCTCGGGCACCGGGGCAGCCCTCACTGCAGTCCATGCCTGTGACAAGCTCCGCTCTGGCTCTGGCTGGGGACCCTTTTTCAGGGCCAAGTCCCCAAAGACTAAGGCCATTATTAACGCTTTGGTCCAAACAATTGAAAACATAGATGCCAATGTTCCCCCAACAGCTGCAACGCCTCCTGGGAAGCAGTCACTTTGCTGTCTTCTTGCAAACCAGTCCCAAAGGCTCAGACCCCACCCAGACCACGCCAGGACGGGGAGGGCAGGACAGCCACGTGGGCTTGCCCTGGGGGTAGGCAGGGAGGTGGAACTAACCTGAGCGGAGGGCCACTGTCGGGCAGAGCTGCTGCTGTGTCTGAAGGTCCAGTGGATCAACGCTGCCGACTACACCCCGGGGGCCACCACATGGCTGGGGCAGGACTCTCCCACAGTGGCAGCGCTCCAGGGGCTGACAAGCCCGTGTCCATTGGGCCCACCTAGGATGGTGGCTGGGGAGGGAGGGCGCATGGTGTGGCCCAGTTCCAGGGACGAGGGCTGAGCTCAGGGACTGGTGTTGCAGCCCACGAAGAGGATGACTGGAGTGGTCACCCAAGCCAGCGGCACAGGAACAAGTGGGAGCTGGTGCTGTCCGGAGGAGACGTATGGGTCTTCGGAGATGGCCGCAGGAAACTGCCATCCAGCTCGGGGTCACAGGGGCCAAGTGCCCACAGAGCAAGGCCTTCCAAGGTGCTGGCCAAAGGGCTGAGGCAGAGAGGGTGGCCCGGGGGAAGGGCTCAGCCTCTCCTGCTGGGTGTTCTCCACGCCCCACGGCTGTCCCACGGACAGCGGTCCATAGGCCTGTGTCTCTGGAGCTGAGCCCTGAGCGGCCGCAGGTGGCCACCACGGCCGGGCGCCTCAAGTGGCTTCCATGTCATCACCGCGTCTGCCCAGCCTCCCCGGGGCAGAACCACCTGTGAGCCCGCGTCTGCTGGGTGGGTTTTGCTGGCGTCAACGGGGGCAGGCACACACAGCACGCTGCGCACGAATGGGGGAGCCACGGCACAGCGGCAAAGGCTCCCACCGGCTGGCCGCGCCTGCTCAGTGCTTCTTCCTCGGGTGGCGCTTGCGGTGGCGGATGAGGCAGGAGCTGTAGGCGAAGGCTTTGCCGCACTCCTGGCACGCGTAGGGCTTCTCGCCCGTGTGCGTCTTCTGGTGCTTCAGGAGGTTGGAGCCGCAGTTGAAGGCCTTCCCGCACTCGCCGCACTTGAACGGCTTCTCGCCGGTGTGGATCCTCTGGTGTTTGGTGACGTCGGAGCTGTGGCGGAAGGTCTTTCCACACTGCTCGCACCTGAAGGGCTTCTCTCCGGTGTGGACCCTCTGGTGGCGCAGGTGATCCGTCTTGTGCTTGAAGACGCGTCCACACTCGCCACACTCGTAGGGCTTCTTCCTCTGGAAGGGAACAAACACCGGGACCCCCTCGAAGTCATCCTTAAACGAGGCGTCGAAGGCATCGAAGAGATGCGCCTCGTCCTCCGGGCTCAGGCTCTGCTCTTCGCGGTGCTTTCTGGCCCCGGGGGCTCTCTTGTTTGGCCTTTTCCCCGCAGATGCCTTCTCTCCGTTGAGAGCGGCCTTTTGTGCATCTTCATCCTCCTCCTTTGGGGCCTGGCTCTTCTTTTTCCTGCCCACAGGCTTTTCCATCATGGATCCCGGGAAGCAGGAAGCACCCCGAAAGCCAGGGGGGACAGAGGGCTCACGCCGGGAGCTTCCCACCACCTCCTCTCTGCCTTCACTCCCTCAGGGACGGCTTACCACATCCCTCGTACAGCTGGAGCCGGGCACCAGGAACACAGTGCCACCTCCCCTCTTCCTGCTGGAGAGGCGAGACGGTGGACACTCGGTCACATGGGTCTTTGAGGGCTGTAGCCCCTCTCTGCACACTCCCACCTGGACATCTGATGAATGCCGCAAACTGAACTCTAGACCCCCAGAGCTCCCCCTCGGCCACCCCTCCCTAACTTCCTTGTCTTGGGAAGTGGCACTATCACCCACTCTGCAGTGGCCAGGAAATGGGGTGTCCATCCCTGTCCATCTGAGATGCGTGCACACCGTGGACCAATGGCCACCGAGCGGCTTTTGCTTCTCTACTTCCCTGAACGGGCCCTTTCCCTGCCCCTTTTCACTTTCCCTTCCTGGCCACCCTGGGACCCGTGAGTGTGCTCTGGAGCCTTGGGCGCTGGGAGGTGCCCCCACCACCCACAGCCTGGTTCTGATTTGGGTGAAACCAAGAGCTATCCCTTTATGGTTTCCAGCAGTCAGCAAACATGAGTATATCCCCAAAACTTCCTCTGGTACCAGCAGGCCCTCCACAGCCCCGGCCCCTCCCTTGGCGGCACCTCTGCCCCAGCCCGGGCCAGCTTTAGGTTTCCCCGACACAGACCATCTCTCCTGTTTCCAGACACCTGCACAGGGCTGGCCCCTCTGCAGAGCTGTGTGCCTTCCTTTTCTTCTTCTTCTTTTTTGTGGCACCAGGATTGAACCTGGGCCTCACGCATGCTGAGCAAGTGCTCTACTGCACAGGTATACCCAAGCTCCCCAGCTGTGTTCCGATAGCCCCACACCCCTTTCCCCTCAGCCTGCTAGTTTCCCTCTTTACTCACATGGCTAAACTTCTCTCACTTGCTTGCTAACTAAATGTGGATTTATTTCTGTTTTCTGTGCTGTGCTCTCTCCCAATGCCTTGTAACAGCTCCCGGCACATGGCGGTGCCCCTTAAATACCTGCCGAGTGACTGAAAACTAAAACAGCTATCATATCACCTCATGAACGCATCAGTTCCAAGCTTTCCACAGACACTTGTGTCTCTGATCTTCATCACCACCTCACAGGGCCACACCGGAGGGAGTGGTGGATTCCGTCCTGCTCTGCTTGGCTTCTCCATTGCCCTCCTGCCTGAGCAGCTGAAGTCCTCAGTTGGACTTGGGTCAGACCCCAGGTAACTATCAATGAGGCCTCTGCTTGCATTTTTGGAATGTGAGCCTATGCAACCGTCTGGCTCTAGTAAAGGCCAGTCAGGGATAAGGGAAGACATATTCCCTGTACGTGAGGCCATCTCACAGCACCCTGACCTCAGCACCAGTTCAAGTAATCAGTCCACTCTGTTGACAGAAGTGACAAGCAGGGCCCAGGTGTCACTGTCCGTGGAAGCATTGCCTCGTCTGTGTTTCATTTGCTAAGACTCCTGCTCCAGGGCCTGGGGAGCAGGTCAGAAGTAGAGCACTTGCCCAGCATGCACCAGGCCCTGGGTTCTACCCTCACCACTGCGCAAAGAAAGGAATCCTGTTCTTTCTTTTCTGCATTGCTTCTGAGCTTCCTTGACCCGCGTCTCTCAGCGCTAGCTAATCGACTCCAGAATAAAGCCCTGAAAAACCTCAGCCCTTCTAACTGCTGGTGAAAGAAATCCCCACAAGACCAGAAGCACACCAAGAAGAGCAGCCTGTGACTCCGTGACTCTCTGCAGATGGTGGGCTCAGCCAGAAGCCCATGTCCTGGGGCAGTTACTCTCTCCCACAGGAAGCCCAGGATTCTGATGGCTCTTATCCCAAAAATGTGGTATTTGAGGTAACTGTAGCCCACCTTACTTGAATTGGTTTTTGGTCAACCAGCCTAGAGTTTGAGGCTGGGATACAGCCTCAGTGGGAAATGGAGGCAGGACATGTCCTAAGTGACATGCAGTGGTGTACAAACACCAAGTGTGGACTCTTGGCTTCCCTCCTCTCCCCCACATGAACAAGCAATGTAAAATAATTGCACAGATTTGCTGTGTCACAAAGAGTCAGAGGCTGGTCTTTCCTGAATGGAAACCTTCAGATAAACTTAATCTGGATTCAGACCATCACCACCTTCCAAGGGCTCTACCTGGGGACGGCGCTGGAAGGAGGTGGTTCTCAGCATCAGAAAGGAGCCAGATGTGAAGGGGAAGGCGGGAGGAGGCTGCAGGAATATGGTGGCCCCTCTGCTGGTGTGGGCGCAGGGTGCTCCACAACCCAGGGCAGAAGTGTCCAGCCCAGTCAAGTCCTGAGTCTGGGGTCTAGCGTTAGTAGTAAACAAGTGCAAACCAAGAACCACTACACAAGAGCACTCTGCCCTCCCGCCTCCCAGCGTTGGAAGGGTAGAGTCATTAGGCTCTCTACCACCAATCCACAGGCAAGGGGATTCGAACCCACTGAACCTGACACCCGCTGGTGAGAGCCCAGGGCACAGTTCCCCCAGCGGGGCCACTCCTCCCTGCACCCGTGGCTGGGCACTCACCGACAAGCCCACCTCCCTATGCTGCCGGGGATCTTCAGGGTAGGACTGCGTCTTTCTATCCCCAGATCGCTGCCGCAGCTCCGCTCCGGAAACATTCTTGATGGTCTCGTCGGCCACGCTCGGGCGGGCTGGCAGGTAGGTGGGAGCGGCGCTGGGTCATTTCTCCACTTGCTGCAGAGAAATGGACTGGCCGTCAGAAATGGAGGCGACCGCAGACACCTGTCTTCCCCGGCTGCGGA
The DNA here is from genome assembly GCA_007922755.1 of Pedetes capensis. Classification (NCBI taxonomy): domain Eukaryota; kingdom Metazoa; phylum Chordata; class Mammalia; order Rodentia; family Pedetidae; genus Pedetes; species Pedetes capensis. The sequence continues at coordinate 89,853 of VMDO01004692.1, forward strand.
CGCGAGCGGATGCCGGGGACTCAGACAACTCGGGTCCCGCGGGCCCAGCGCTGGGGGTCCTGCCTCGCTGGCCCTGGCCAGGGTGGCTCCCCTGCCTCCGCTGGTGACACGGAGCTCCGGGGCGCCCAGCAGCAGGTGGCCTCCCGAGGACGCCCGCCCTGTCCGTCCTCCTCGCCAGCCTCGGGTCCCGGGACCACGGAGACGGGAGCGACAGCAGCTGAGGGTCCACGGCGCCACGGCCCCCAAGCCGGCTGCAGGCCCGCGGGCCTCCGACGCCAGCCCCGCCACGCGTCCCGAGACACCGAGAGCGCACTCCGGAGGTACCTGGTGGGGGCCAGGGGCCGGGGGCGCCTCCTCTCGCAGCCGCTCACGCACTCGGAGCCCGGCTGGAGGCGGGCGGGACACCGGCTTCGGAGCGCGATGCTCCCTGGAGCCCGCGGCTCCCCAGAGGCTCCGCCCCTTCCGGCGCCGCTCTAGCGGCAGTCGAGCGGCTCCTCGGTGGTGCGGGGCCGCGCTCCGCGGCTCCGCCCACCCCTCAGGAAGGCCCGCCCCGCCCCTTCCGGCGCCGCTCTAGGAGCCGTCGCCCGACCTCTCGATGGTGGCGCGTGGTCCCAGCGTCCCTGGGGGCGCCAGCCTGAAGCGCCGTGTGGAAGAGGCGTCCGCTGGCGGCGCTCGCACCTGGGGCTGCGTAGGGGCCGCGGGCGTGGCCTGTCCGCTGCGGGTCGCGGGCGGCCGTCGCTCCCAGCCCCTGCCGCCTGCCTGTCACGCGCAGGCAGCTGGTTGCGTGGTCCTTGCAGGTGCCGCTGCGGCGCGGGTTTGCTCCTGGCGATCGGCGGTGCGTGGCGTCTCCTCCCGTGGCCGGGCAGTGCTGGGCAGGACCCGGGCCTCTCCTGAGGCCCGCAGGGGTGTCCTGGACCCTCAGCCCCAGCTTGGCGTGGAAAGCCAGACTCAGCCCTCCGCCTCCCGTTACTGTCGCCTTCCTTTGGCGGCAGGTTAGAAAGACAGGGAAAATTTAGGGGCCGTAGGAAGGAAGAGAGCCCTTTGGTTTGTCTCCTGGCTCAAAATCGACGACTTAGAAAACGGATGTGAGGCCTGTCTACAGCGACATTATCTTGAGGAACATTTTAAATGAAAATGTTGGAATAGTTGCACTTGGAGTTTCAAATGTGTGACCTTTGAGGCCTCCGCCCCCCAAATCATGTGCATCTCTGAGAATGTTACACACACTAGGGATCGTGTTTGCAAACAGCCTGTGCCCAGACAGCTTCTTTGTAAGAGCGCCTTTGGTCATTTTAACGTATGCATCCTGACAGCCCCCCTTCCTTATCTGTAAGCCTAAACAGTGCACCTCCTAACCCTCCCTAGGCTCTCACTGAACCAAAGAGGAGCTTCTTAGATAAAAAGAATACCCAAAGTTTCTATCTTAGCACCCCTGTCTGGCCCCAGAGCCTAAGAAGCTCATTCACAGAAGAGGAGGTTATTTGACGTTTCGGGTTGAATTGTAACTTAATCCTCTTTTTAGGAGCAACGTGACTTCAAAGGGTACAAAATCACGTATCCATTGTAACGGCATCCAAGGGCAACTCCCTATTTAGACGCCTTTGCTGCCTCTGAGGCATGTGCTATCACTTTCCTCTACCTAATAAACACCAAGTTGCATCGCTCTCTTACTGACTCGTTCTAAAATTTCTTTTTGCAATGAAGCCAAGGACCCGGCTTTCACCTGAGTGGAGGGCTCGAGAAGGGAAACGCTACAGAGCAGGCAGAAACATGGGTGTGTGTGTGTGACAGGACTCCTAAATGCTGGTGACACTTTCACCTCTCAGTATTTTAAAATCTGTTTCCTCCTACCTGGCCAGCTCACAAAGAGATCCGTAGTTGTGCCTATTTCCAAGAAAGGGCATCCAACTGAATGTGGAAATTATTGAATGATATTGTTAGTACCACACACAAGTAAAATTTTACTAAAGATCATTCAAAAGTGCAGCAGTATATGGACAGGGAACTGCCTGAAAATCAAGCCAGACTCCAAAAAGGATGTGGAACCAAGGACACCATTGCTGATGCCAGATGGGTATTAGCTGAAAGTAGAGACTATCAGAAAGATGTCTATGTTTTATTGGCTATGCAGAGCCATTTGACTGGATCACAACAAATTTTGGATAACATTGCAAAGAATGGGAATACCAGGGCACTTAATTGTACTCCTGAGGAATCTGTACATGGACTTGGGGGCAGTCGTTTGAACAGAACAAGGAAACACTGCTTGGTTTAAAGTTGAGAAAGGTGTGTGTCAGGACTGTATCCTTTCGCCATATCTCTTCAGTTTCTATGCTAAGCAAATAATCCGAGAAGCTGAACTTTGTGAAGAAGAATGTGGCATTAGGATTGGAGGAAGATTCATTAACAACCTGTTACTCAGATGACACAACTTTGCTTGCTGAAAATGAAGAGGATTTGAAACATTTACTGATGAAGAACAAAGAACAAAGATCAAATTCAGTATGGATTGCACCTCAACATCAAGAAAACAAAAATCCTTACAACTGGGTCAGTAAGCAACTTCATGATAAATGGAGAAAAAATTGAGTTTGTCCATGATTTTGCTTTACATGGTTCTACAATCAACACCCACAGAAATAGCAGTCAAGAAATCAAAAGACACATTGCAATGGGAGAAGCTGTTGCAAAAGACGTGTTTAAAGTGTAGAAAAGTAAAGATGTCACATTGAAGACAACAGTGTGCCTGACTCATACTATGGTATTTACAGTTCCATCATATGGTTGTGAAAGCTGGGTGTTGAGTAAGGGAGATAGGAGAAGAATTGATGCCCTTGAATCGCAGTGCTGGATTCGAATAGTGAATATACCATGAATTGCAAAAAGAACCAACAGATCCATCCTAGAAGAAGTACAACCAGAGTGCTCCTGGGAAGCAAGGATGGCTAGACTGCATCTTACATATTTTGGACATGTTGTCAGGAAGGACCAATTCCTGGAGAAGGACATCAAGTTTGATAGAGTGGCGGGTCAATGAAAAAAAGAAAAACCCTCAACTGGATGGATGTGTTGCGGACACAGTGTCTGCAATAATGGGCTTAAACATAAAAAAGATGATGTGCATAGCACAGTGTTGGAGAAGGTTTCATTTTGTTGTACATAGGGTTGCTTTGAGTCGGACTCAATAGCACCTGACAACAACAACAAAGTGCAGTTGCAAGAGTGTTGCTTACTTTGCTGGGTTTTCTCCAAGGAGGCCATTTTGCACAACTATAGTACCATGCTAGCCTTCTGTGCAGGACTGCTGGATATGCGCCAGTGTATGGATCCCTGGCAGCTGCTGATGTGTCTTCTCCATTTCCAGAATGACACCCAAATGCTCGACAAGTGAAAATTGCCTAGTGTGCACCCAGCGCAGCAGGCCCCTGTAACTCACTTTGGTCATTATGATAGGCAGGGGGACATCTTGTTTAATTTACATTCCCTGAGGGCTGGCGGTGCTGGATTTCTCCATGTGCTCGTTGCCAACTGTGCAGCCTCCGCAGCATGGAGTCTCCGCCCATCTTCTGGTGGGGTGGCTGAGGATGGTGTGGCCGTGAAGGACGTGATCCTTTGGCCCCTGGGATTTGCAGGCATTCTCCCACGCCGCTCTGGCTTTCCAGCCCCTCACTGGGTTAGTGGGTGCGAGAGTGGCAGGCGTCGCAGGGGGAGAAAGAATTCACTGGTGCTCAGACTAGAGTAGATGAAAAGGGTTAGTGGTAGGTGGCAAGAGAGCAGTGGGCAAGAACAAGGCAAAGCTTGTTGCTCTGTGTGGGGTGAGGGGCTGCTAGTGTTTATGTGGGGTTTTTGCACATTTCACAGCTGGCTTCACCTGGGCTTTACCTTTGCTGGAAACTATTCACTTTTGGCACAGTTTGGGAGGTTTTAGCCCAGTGAACTGTGCTTTGAAAAAGTCCTCTCTAGCCGGCCATGGTGGCGCATGCCTGTAATACCAGCGGCTCAGGAGGCGGAGGTGGGAGGATCACAAGTTCAAGACCAGAGGCAGTCTGCATAACTTAGCGAGACCCTGTCTGAAAAAAACTAAAAACAAAAATGGGCTGCAGGCACAGTTCAGTGGTCCAGCACTTGCAAAGCATGTAGGCGTGAGGTCCTGGGTTCAACTCCTAGTACCGCAACAAACAAACAAACAAAACAAAACAACAACAAAAAGTCCTCTCTGAGTTGTCTCCTCATAGCCTGTGGTTTGGGATGATGGGGTCTGGGGTCCGAGGGTGAGGAGTTTGTTTCCATCGCCCTGTGCTTGTAGCCTGTGGTGTCGAGCTGTGGGGCCCGGTGTCTGAGTGCCTGTTTGTCATTTCACGTCATCCCTACAGCGCCCCTCAGGAAGCTCCCTCACCTGCGCTTTCTGTGGGGCAGTTTCCCTTCTGGAGCGGCTGCCTCTGTGGCCTGCGCCCTCCTCCTGTGGGTTCCGCTCAGCTGGGGTGCGGTGGGGGGCTTTGCTCCTGGGTCCTACATCTGACACTATGAAGCGGGCTCTCCCCAGGTGTCTCGCTGCCGGAAGCCCCTGGCTTCCGAAAGCTCCCTGTGAGCCAGCTGGACCCCAGCCCCACAGGGCGGCGGGGAGGAGCCTCTTGATGTGGGTGGCCTAGGGTCAGCCTGAGGAGGCACCAGCTTCAATGACACCAGGCCGTCATCGCTCTGCTCTGTGAAGTTCTTGCTGGGCTGTCCAGGTGGGGGACCTGGGAGCAGAGGAGTGGGTGGCCTCACTCTCCCTGCAGCTCTGCTCTGTCTCCGTGTCCACTGGCTTCTGCAAGCCCTCGCGGTCTCAGGGAGAGCAGAGATGACGTGTGTCCTTCCTCAGGAATTTCCTGCCTTGGGGACAGCCTGCAACAGGCACTTCCCCAACCCCTCCTTTTCGTGTTCTCGTGGAGCCAGCTGGCCCCTGCTGCGAACTCTGTCCAGGTGTCACTACTGGGGACTCCCCTGTGCCCCGTGGAGCACCCATCTAACCCAGCCCTCACCTTCTCTGTCCCTGCGCTCCAGGGGGTATCCGGTGCGGTGACTGGGCTTGAAGCCTTGGCTCCAGCTACATCTCTGTGTCCCCTGCCCCGTGTTCCCAGGCCGACCAGGGGTCCTCCACAAGCTCTTGGCCAAGCTCTAATTTTACAGGAGAGGAAAATAAGGCCTCGAGTAGGGCAGGTTGTTGGGGATTTTTAAAACTATATTTCTCAACTAGGGTCCCTCATAACAGCCTGAGGGGCTGACCCCTAGTTGACCCCAGGCTTATCTCACTCACTCAAATCAGCCCCTCCCATTGAGTGAGCAAAGATGGCCCCTGGCCAGCCTGACCTGCCCTAACCTTAAATTTGCCCACCTTAAATTTGCCCACCTTAAATTTGATTGGCTCCCCTCAGCATTTTCAGGTAATAACTGTCCCCACCTGGCAGGTATGTCAGTTTACCCGCTGTACCTGTCAAGTGTGTGCTCTGATTGGCTGAATCCCATTATGTGACCCCTCCAGGACCCTATAAAAGTAGGGCTCCTGGACCCCCACTTCACCCTGAAGACCCTGAAAGCCTCACCTCTCTGACTGTCCTTCAACTGCTACCTGAAACCCCATCACCTGGACCAGCGCTCCCTACTCCAGCAAGACCTTCTAGCAAGCCGGTGGGATCAAGCCCAGGGGCCCCGAAGAAGAGCCAAAGGATTCTAGCAAGCCAGGAAGAGCCTCCCAATTCCTCCCATCCTTGGGAAGGAGGGGGGTAAAGAAGGCGAGCCGCGAGAGGCAAGACCAACTGACCTCCACGGAACACCAGCGGCTATGGCTGTGCCTTTAAGGCTGAGCTGTACCAGCACTTAGCCTGCAGCATGGAATGCTGCAGGCTTAGAGCCAGCACTTAGAGGGTATAGAGCTCTGCTCTATAGGGGCTGCTTGCTCCTTGCTCTCCATCAGGGGAGCCCCCAGTAAATCTTACCTACCCCCTTTTACCATCAGAAGGTCTCCCGAGGTCCTTCATTAATGACACCGGCCATTTGTTATGTTGAGGGTTTGGCCCTAATCTTAGCAGGGCTAGAGCTAAAACCCCAATAGCAGGTGTGGGTGTCTCTGGCCCTCGCCCTGAAGGACCTACTGCAGGACCCTCCCCTCCCTTCGGATGTCTGCAGGCACTGGGCACCTCCCATCCTCTCCACAGGGTACCAGGTGTCTGCACCTCAGCCTGTGAGGCCCACGCAGCAGGGATCAGGACCCTCAGGGCCCCTGGACACCTCCCTCGCTCCTCCATGGCTGGGCAGTGAGTGATCTGACTTGGAAGGCTGCTGGCCCTTGGCCGGGGGCAGGCTCCAGGTGACCTGGGCAGTTTGTGGAGTCTGTCTGGTATCCTGCCTCCCTGTGGAGGTGGGAAGGGCAGCACTCAGCGGGTCCTCCTGAGGCAGTGAGCAGGCTAGGCAGGCCTCCCTGCCAGGTGCATCCAGGCCTCTGCCACCTTGTTCCTGGAAATGCAGACCCCTCCGGGTTTGCTGAGCCAGGGGGTCGCTAGCAGTCGCCTGGAACTCCTGTTATGGGAACAGGAGAGAGCTTTTGGTTTAGACTTATTCTTTCTGCGATGAGATCTTGCTATGTCGCCCAGATTGGCCGGTTTCAATAGGCCCCTCCTCTTACGTCGGGTTCTTCCTGGGGTTTCTCTCTCACTGCTTTGTGGGTGGAGGCAAGAGGTGGGCGCTCCGACGCTGCACCCAGTGGTGAGGCTGTGGCCGGAGAACAGAGTTTCACGCACAGGAGAGAGGGACTGGTTTATTTACAAAGGAGGGGAAAGGAAGGGAGGATTACGGAGAGGGGAAAGGGGGGTTGGAGAAGGGAAGCGCTAAGCGCTCAGCTGCTGTCTCTGTCGCTGGGGCAGAGGCTCCGGGGTGTCGTTGCTCTTCCAGCTCCCAGCTTTCCAGCTTTCGCCCCTTCCAGGGCCCTGAGCTTGACTCCCAGAGTCTTGCCTCGAGAAGCTATGGGTCCGTGTAGGATATCCGGTGTGGCTCCGGGGTGTCATTGCTCTTCCAGTTCACAGCTTTCGCCCCTTCCAGGGCCCTGAGCTTGACCCCCGGAGTCTTGCCTCGAGAAGCTGTGGGTCCGTGTAGGATAGCCGGTGTGGCTCCGGGGTGTCATTGCTCTTCCAGCTCCCAGCTTTCCAGCTTTCGCCACTTCAGGGGCCTTGAGCTTGACCCCCGGAGTGTTGCCTCGAGAAGCTGTGGGTCCGTGTAGGATGTCCGGTGTTGGAGAGGTTGGGGTTGGACAGAGGGGGCAGGCGGGTTGAAGTATGGTGAAGGCAGGTCGGGGGAGGGCTGAAGGCGAGGCCAGGCGGATGAGTAATGGGCCTTGGGTTCCTTACCTTGGGCTCCTAAGGAACCGCAAGGACCCAGTGAGCTTCTCTTGGATGGTGTTCAGAATGGCCGCTGAACTCTGACCTCTGGAGTTTATATGGCCTGGTAGCCGGCCAATCAGGGGAACAGGGTTGCATCGGAAATGACCAATTGCGTACCAGGGGGGCTTTAGATGCTACCATACCTTGGGTGCCATCTTGGCCGACTCGATGGGAGGAAGGAAGAGTGAGATACCTGGATGTATAGCAAAGGTGACCCCTTGCTATCTTGCCCCATAGCTTTCCAAGAGGGCTAGGTGAGCTCCTGGGACTGGCCATGTTTGGGGTACTCTCTATCCCCCTGGGAATCCCGACATTCTTAAAGGTCCCACCCCCTCCCGACAGCACTGTGGGCTGGTGCCCACGCCTTCAACATGTAGGCCTCTGGGGCCGTCTAAGATCCAGCCCAAGCTGGGCATAGTGGCCACTCCGGTGATCCCGGCACTCAGGGGCGGGGGGCTGAGGGGGAAGATCACGAGTTCCAGGCCAGCCTGGGCTGCGTAGTGAGCCTCTGTCGCCAAAAATACAGACATGAATAAGGCCCAGAGCATAGCAGGGCTGCCTCCAGCTCTGCATCGGTCACTGGTCTGTGGGAATTTGCTCCGGCCGCCATGGGGAGCTGAGGAAGATGCGGATGGATCCCAGGTGGCGCCCAGGCCCAGCTCAAACCCCTGCTGCCAGGCTGGGTGGGCAAGGCTGGGCCCTCCCTGGTGTCCCCGGATGGCATCCTGGGCCAGCTCTGACACGGACCTAGGACGTCCTGACTGCAGCTTTCCATGGGCACCTGTGACCTGTTTGGCCTGGGCCATGCATGAGACCTGGCGGTCTTTGTGGCTTCTGGCTTCCCCTCTGCCTGTCCTAACCACCTTGACAGCCCTTGGCTGGCAGGAAGCCCTGGGATGGATCCCAGACTGGCAGCTGCCAGCTGTGTGACATTGAGTCAGAGCCTGAGTCTGGGCTATAGGCCCTCGGCAGTGGGGTGGCCCTGACTGCACCCCTCCTGCCAGGGCTCCATGCCCTGAGTGGTGGCAGGTGGCCTTCTGTCTTCTGGAATCCATTCCTGCCCCCGCTGAGGGCGTTGCAGGGCTCAGAGCGCCACCTGCATCTTGCACCTTAGGCATGCCAGGTCAGAGCCCAGTGAGCAGCCAGGCCGTGCTTTCTGTGTCCCCACGGGTGGGGATGCTGCGAGAAGAGACTGTCCAGGAGACAGGAGCCCCAGGCCCGGGCAGGCCCGCAGCCAGTGGCTTCAGACACAGCCCTGAGAGGGCCCGGAAGCAGTGCCAAGGAGCAGGATGGGCTCGATCCAGTCAGACTGCTCATGGCTTTAAGGCAGCAGTTCCAAGAGACAAACTCGTGCACACAGGCCACAGCGCCCTGCGTGTCCAGCCTGGGTGTGACTGATGAGGGCTGTTTTGGTCTTGAGGGAGGACTTGGGCTGGCACGGGAGGGGTGTTGGCTGCAAACATGGGCCCGGAGCAGAGGTCTCAGTGCATCGGCAGACAGCTCACGGTCACGGAGCACCTGCCTTGCCAGGCTGACGCTGGAAGCTGCAGCAGCTCAGCACGTGGGCCCTGCTACCCTTTCAGAGCCTCTGCTGTGCCCACCTCACAGAGGAGGACACCGAGCCACCAGAGGTCCGGGAGCTGCCAAGTGTGGACTTGAGACTTCACTCAGGCTGTCTGCCCCCTGAGCTGTGCGCTGGGGGCGGGGTGTGCAGGATACACGGGGGAGGGTGTGAACGCACGTGCATGCGTGTGAGCCAGCGAAAACGTAAGCGACAGAAACCCCAAGCAACTGGCTTCCACGTGGGAGTTCATTTCCCTCCTGCTTGAGGGGCACCGAGGTAGGCAGAGAATGTGATGCGCTCGGGTCCCCAGGGGCCCAGGCCCTTCCTCCAGCTCCCGTGCACTCTTGGAACAAAGGGCTGCCTCGTGCCAGTCATCATTTTAGCCAGCAGGAAGGAGGAAGGGGACAGAGAAAGAGGTGCTGCCCCCAGGGCTTTGTCCCCACCTCCAGCCAGGCACTGATGTTTTACTAATAAGGAGGAGAGTGGACAGGGGAGAACACTCACTGCAGGCCAGGAGGAACTTGGCCTTCAGGAGAGGACTCTAGACTCCCCAGCACATGGGCCATCGAGCGAGTGGGGATCTCGGGGGCCTTTAAACCTTGCTCCTTATACTCAGCCTGCAGCCGTAGCCCTGTGGCATCCAATCCAGTCAGATCTCGGAAGCTAAGCAGGGTTGAGCCTGGTTAGTACTTGGATGGGAGACCACCTGGGAACACCAGGTATTGTAGGCTTGGGAGACGGACCTGGGAACCCACTCCCAAAAATCAATCCACCATTGAAAACCCTATGAACAGCAGAGAAGCACTGACAATAGTGTTTCGCCTATTGTACACAGGGTCGCTATGAGTTGGATACCGATTTGATAGCACCTAACAACAACAACCTTATACACAAATGGGGAAACTGAGGCGCAAGTCAGTGGCTGAGCTGTGGCCCAGGCTCTGGTCCTCTTCCTCCCATCCTGGGGCTCTCCTGGCACCAGCTCCTGGTAAAAGCAGAGTTTGGTGCCATCAAGGAGGCCAAGTGCCTGGCAGCCAGTGGTCCAGCCCAGCCGGAGCGAGGCTGAGGAGCCCAGGCCTGGGGAACCCACCTGCCTCCCAGTCCTTGCCTCAGGAGCCCACAGGCCCGCGCTGCCTCTCCAGACCCCTGCTGCCTGCCTGATGCTCCCGGCCTCCTCCCTCACACCCAAGCAGGTGCCGAAGCCGGGAGTTCAGAGGGCAGCAGGCAGTTTCCCGGCCAGGCCAGGCTGGAAAATCCTGTTTCTGCAGATGAACTGCCCCCCGCCACACTTCCTCCCTTTCTTCTTTCCTTCCTTCCTTCCTTTCCTTCCTTCCTTCTTTCCTCCCTTCCTTCCTCCCTCCCTTCCTCCTTTCCTTCCTTTTTCCTCCCTTCTTTCCTTCCTTCTTTCCACTATTCCTTCCTCCCTTCCTTCCTCCTTCCCTCCCTCTGTTCCTTCTTTCCTCCCTCCTTTCCTCCCTCCCTTCCTTCTTTCTTCCCTCCCTTCCTTCTTTCCTTCCTCCTTTCCTTTCTTCTTTCCTCCCTTCCTCCCTCCCTCCCTCCCTTCCTCCCTCCCTGCCTTCCTTCCTTCCCTTTTCTGTCCCCTCCCCTCCCTGGTGCTAGCCTTCCCCTAGCTCCACCCCTGTCCCTGCAGCCTCCCTCGGGCTCTGCCAAGCTCCTTTCCTCCAGGCAGGTGCGGCAGACCTGACCCAACACCTGGGAAGGGGCCGGCACAGCCCAGACGCAGCTCAGGATGGAGGAGTTTCCTGCCAGGTTGGAGGCATTTCCTGCCGGGCAGTTGAGGGTGAGAGGGGGCCTGCAGGCAGGTGTTACCCTGGCCATGGCTGGACTGTAGCAGCCCTTGGAGGCTGTGGGTCCTGGGGTGCAGGCCCCTGAGGCTTGGACCTGAGGCCACATGCGGGCCATCTTGCTGCTCATGGGCAGTGCAGAGGGAAGGCGAAGGAGGTCTGACGGGGAAATTGAGACGGACTGGCTGGCGGGGCCGGCGCTGGCTGGCTGGCGACCAATCTCCAAGTTTATTCTCTGAAGCTGGTGATGCGGGAGCAGGCACTGGACAGAGAGCTGGCCAAGGCAGGGCGTCCAGGGCCTTTAGGCCTCCGCTGCCCACAGGCTGGCAAGGAGGCTGAGCAGGAGGGCTGGGCCCACGTTTTCGGGGCAGCCTGGGGGACCTCCTGCCCCACTGTCCTGGGGACGGCCAGTCTTGCCACCCAGCGGGTCCTGGGCTTGGGAACTCTGCCAGGACGGGCCATTGCAGAGGGGGGACTGGCAGCAGATCTTGGTCATCTGGGTCCCCGCCACCGTCTTGGTGATGGGCTGGCAGGCATCCGTGCACCACATGGAGGAAGTGGTCAGGAGACCGGAGTCTGGGGATGGAGAGCAGTGCTGGGGGTGGCCTTGGTACTGGGCTCCCACCTCCCGCCACCCCGAGAGCGCTCACCTGTGTTGCTGTGGGAGACCAGTGTGGTGCAGAAGGGCTGGCTGCGCCGGCAGCGCTGGGTCTGGTTGCAGCTCTCCTGGCCGTGGACCATCTGGCAGGTATAGCACTGCAGGGGGGCTGCAGGCCTGGCTGCTCAGGCCTCCAAGCCCCAGTCCCCGGCCCTGGCCCTTAGCTCTCCCCCAGAACCTGCCCTGCAGGAGCCTGTGCCTGGGGCTTGGCCGGGAAGGAGCAAGGAGGCCATGGCTGGGCAGTGTGAACGCCCCTGGCAGCTGCTTCCTCCGTGGCCGCTCACTTGGTAGCACAGCCTGAGGCCCAGGCCTGGGCTCTGAGGACCTGCAGGCGAGTCCCGCAGAGCCCTGCCTGGGGGCTGGGGAGTCAGGCAGGTAGAGGGGGCAGGCCTCGCTCTGGGGGGAGGAGGCTGTGGCCTGGAGGGGGGCTTGGGGGATGTGGGGGGAGGCAGGTGGGGGTCGTGGGGAGATGTGGAGGGTGGGGTGGGGTGGAGTGGGGTGGGAGAGCTGTGGGTAGGGCCCCAGCTCCCGGGAGGGTCTCCAGCAACTTGCTCCTGTTCTGCTTTATCCTTGGGGTGGGAGGTGAGTGTGGAGGGACCACCCAGGCGGGGCAGGAAGTCAGGGCCCTGGGGCTGGGCTCCTCTGCCCCTGGCCTGGGCTGGGCTCCTCTGTTCCTGGGCCTGGGCTCCTCCATCCTTAGCCTGGGCTGGGCTGGGCTCCTCCATACCTGGCCTGGGCTGGGCTGGGCTCCTCTGTCCCTGGGCCTGGGTAACCCCCGCCCCCCGCCCTCCCGTCCCCGGGCTGAGCTGGCTACCTCTGTCCCTGCGGTCAGGGACCACGTTGGCCTCCTCGTCCTCCTCCTTGTCCTCCTCCTCGTCATCATAGCCGTAGCTCTCTGGCCCCGAGTCCCCACCGTCCTCCTCCTGTGCCCACCTATTCCCTGGCCACGCAGGGACGACTGTGAACCTCGGCTGCCCGGGCAGAGGACACGCTCGGGGCCGAGTGCCCACCCCCCATCCTGTCCACAGTTTGCCCACTTAAACACAGAGGAGGCAGAGGCTGGAGAGGACGGGACCCCCAGAGCTCTGCGGGGCCAGGGAGGCCAGGCCTGGGGCTGGGGAGGAGGGGGGTCCCCAGACCCAGCTGGCAGTGATGTTGGGGGCCCAGGCAAGCGTCCTCCACCCCTCGGGCCTGGGGACCCAGCCTCATCCCCTCCTCCTCAAGCCTTCTCACTGGGCTGGGGCTCCCGGGAAGGTCCTGTGGGCCAGGACGGCGCCCTCGCAGGAGGGACCCTGTGCCCCCATACCTGGCCACCCGCACAGCAGCAGGGCCAGCAGGACAGCCCCAGGAACCTTCATCCTGCCGGGCGCTGATCTGTCCGCTCACGCCGGCCTCACCCCGGCTTGGGATCTGCAGTAAGTGGGACGAAGGGCACCACGGGGCTTCCCGTGGCCCCCACCAGCTCAGGCCTCAAACAATGGACCTCAAGCTGGTCCCCAGCTGCAGGCAGCAGGCCAGGGACACTGCTTCCCTGCAGGAGCTCTGGGGCCAGCTGGGAAGGAAGTCATTGTGTTTGTCTTGGGGCGTCCCGTCCCCCCAGGCTGTCCCACCGCCTGTCCGGGGCTGCGGAAGTTGGGCGCCTTGGAGCCCCTGGCTCTGCCCTGCCTCCTGCCTGGGGCCTCAGCCCTGCCACGCGGCCTGGGAGCCTGGCCTGGGGGCGGGTCAGCGCTGGTCAGCTCTGCTCCCCCCACTCGCTGCATCGCCCCAGAGGCTCAGGTCCTAGTCCCTGCAGCCGGGGGCCAGGCACCGTCCCCTCACAGTGGGCTTCCTGCAGCAGGGCCCCTGAGGGTTCCGTAAGAGCACGGTCAGGGTCCAGCTGTGGCTGCTGGCTCCCCTCTCGCTCCCCTCCTGCCACAGCCTGGGCTTGTGCTGGGCCCTCTGCCTGGACTGCGCCCGTGTGGCTGCCCGCCGTCAGTCTCTGTTTGGGAGTCCCTTCCTCGAAGGAGCGCCCCTAGAAGCCCCTTGTACCTTTTCCTTGCGAGCGTTTGCCTTCTGGGAAGGCCGTCGGCCCCGGCCCTCTGACCCAGTGTGCGCTGGGGCAGCAGGTTGGGCTAGGAGTGAATGGGAAGGGCGCAGGCTCGGAGCAGGGCATGGGGCTCTGCCCACGGTGGGCACGCGATGGACCTGAGGCCGCAGGGCTCACTCCGGGCTACCCAGGGACTCAGCTCTCTCCCTGGGGTCCCGCAGCGCCAAGCCTTCGCTGAGCCACACAGTGGCTGAGTGGGAAGTGCTCTCTACGCTCTCCCGAGGTGGGGGCTGGGGTGGGGGAAACCACAGGTGCCAGATAGGAGCCTGGGGAGGGGTCAAGCCTGCAGCAAGTTTTGCATGCCTTGCAGCTCAGGCCAGCCCCTTAACTAGCCTAGGCCTCAGTTTCCCCAGCAGCCAATGGGTGCGGTGGGCCAGGCCATTGTCTGGGGGCCGCCTGGAGATGTTTGAGGTCCGGCTCCCCCTTCCCTGGCTCTGGTCTGGGACCTACCCTGGGGTTGTCCAGCCTGTGGTGAGGTGACCAACAACGGCCTGGACTCATAAAGCCTGGGAACAGTCCCTGGTGTAAGTGACGTCCCCCAGGGCTCCCGGGACTGCATTTCTCTGGTGCCCCAGTCCCTCCTCACTTCCTCTTGAGCCATCCTTCTTCCCAGCCTGTGGGCACCTGCCTGCCTCCCGCCATCCGGTTGCCCACAGCCCTCCCGGTCCTGGCACCAAGGTCACTTCCTAAGCACGGTCCCCGGCAGCGGACGCTGCCTGCTGGCCCCTCTTTCCAGGCCTCACTCACCTCAGGGCTCCCGTTTCCTCCTCTTGGGGCCTTGGACCTGGAACAGCAGGCACTGGGGCCAGAAAGGCCGTGGAGTTCCTAGGACCCCGGTAGGGAGCAGGGGCCTTCCTTTAGGCTCAGATCAGGAGCCAGCGCAAGCCCAGGCCAGAGCTTGTGAGAATCGTTGAGGGACGGTGACCACAGATTTAAGTGGCTAAAGTGAGACTGGGTTTGGTTGAGCCTCAGCAACTCTAGGGGGCGACGATGAGGTCACCCCAGCTGGGCGGTGTGTCTCCCTCTCTGGGCGTGGCACACCTGCCTGCTTCCACCCGGGTACCCACAGGAGGGGCATTTACAAGCTGCCACATGGGCAGGCCAGGGCTGATGGCCAGGGGAAGGGACCAGGCCCTCTGCCCCCATGCCCTGATGGCAGACACCTGACCCTTCAGCGCTGCCCCTGACCTGTAGGTGGCGCTCACCTGGCTCTGGTGTCTCTTGAGCAGCCCCAGGGGAGTTCCTGCCTCCTTCAGGACCCCCAGGCAGGGCTGTGTCCTTCAGGAGACCTCCTGGGCCAGCGCTGAGGACTGGCAGCTCCTAGGGTCTCCGTCCCAGCCAAGGCATCCTCCCTGGGCCAGGCCCACCCCCAAAGCGCCCTTGGAGGGCAGCCCAGCCACCCTGCTCCCAGCCCACTGATCGCTGTGCTGCGGCACCCTGCCCTTGCCTGCTCTGTCCCGCTCTGCGAGGCTGGTTCCTGTGCATGGCCTGGGGACACTGTAGGTCTCTGAGTCCCGCCCCTTTCAGGCCACGTGAGTCGTGTTGCTCTCTTTAGCAACTGTAGCCTTGGGCTCAGAGCTCAGAACTGGCTGTGCATAGGGCACCTGGCCACCCGCAGGGGGCAGCGTGGGTGGCTGTGGACAGGGCATCCAGCCACCCACAGTGGGTGTCTGGGGAGATTGCAGAGGCGGGCTTGGCAGGCAGGGGTAGTGCTGGGCCATGTTGAGGGGGGCTGCTGGCCCTGTCCTGAGCGCTGACCCTACTCTGTACCCCACTCCTCATGTTGGCCTCCGGGGACACCATGGTGTCTGTGTGCTGCTGTCTGTCCCCAAGCAGATTGTGCATGAGGGGGTCAGGGAAGGGTTCCAGAGGAGGCGCCTTGGGGCTGGGAGTGGCCTTGGGACAGGGGTCTGGCATCTTGGGGCCACTGTGGGCTGAGGATGCTCTGGGCCTCAGGTGGCCAGCTGGGGGCTCCCTCCACCCTTTCTGCAGCCTTCCACTGTGGCGGAGAGTGGGGGTCCCTCTTGTAGCACAGCTGGGCAGGGAAGGGGCTCTCTAGGGCAGAGAGTGGTCTTTATGGGCCGGCCAGGCCCGGTCCCTGCTTCCCCAGACCTGCGCTGAGAAAGAAAGGGGGGCTATGGGGCAGGCTCTGCGCCTTCCTTCCCCGCTCGCGGTCTCCCCAGTCCCTGCGGGAGTCCTCGTCCACCCTTCCTAGGCTCCTCCAACTCTCAGAGCCCCCATGGCCATTCTCACTGTCCCTCGGCCCCTGGCTGCCGCTCCTCAGTCCTCCCGCTCACCCAGCCTCTGCGGTGCAGATGCCTAGTGGGGAGCTAGACCCCGCTTCTCTGAGAAGCCTGGCCCGCCCGCCTCCAAGTTCAGGCCCCCCCAGCAGTCCCTGGAGGGCTTGGAGCAGGGGATGGGGTTCTGGCCATGGTGGGGCATGCGATGGACCTGAGGCTGTAGAGCTCACCGGGGGCAGGGCAGCAGCCATGGGAGAAGGGGTGTTGGGTCGCAGGCGAGTGGGGAACCTGCCCACAGGGCGGTGACCAGGAGCAGAGAGCAGAGAGGGTGCTGGAGCCAGGGCTCTGGGAAAGACCTCCATAGGCCCCACGCTGGGTCCCACCTCACAAAATCCCATCACCTCCCAGGACAGCGCCACCATCAGAGGACCACGGATTCAAACGTGTGACCACCGGGGTCATTTAGACTTAAACTGTAACAGCCTGCACATGGAGTGGGGACAGAGCACAGGCAGGGAGGGGTGTTTGTAGCCGGGGCCCCTGGGCCCCTCAACCTCCCTGTGCTCCTGCCCACCTGGCTCCTCCTTCCTGACATCCTCAGCCTCATCTTGTTGTTAATCAGGGTCTTGCCCAATAGCCCTGGAACCTGTGATCTTCCTGCCTCAGCCTCTGGTCGCAGGTATCCATCTTGCAGCTGCCATCTTGCCGCCCCCCCCCCCCCGTGGCCCTGGCCGTGGTGCTGACGGTGGGGCCCAAGGATGCCACCTCACTGGGGGTGCCTCAGGCTGCAGACTTTTACCCTGGGCACTGCAGAGCCCATGAGGGGGCCCTGCAAGCTGTAGGTGTGTCTACTGCAGCTTGGGAATCGGGCAAATAGCCAAAGGAAGCTCCTGTCCCCCGAGCTGGAGAGCAGAGTACATCAGCGCTCAGTCTATCACCTCACCAGGACCCATCCCCTCACCAGGGAGGCCCTGGGCAACCAGGGGCTCAGAACAGTCAGGGGGGTCTGGAGCCTGTGCCACCTCCCCAAGAGTTCTGGGTCCCGTCCTGTTCACATTGCCTGGCTTCCCTGAAAACGGCAGCAGGTTCCAGAGAAGTTGTGAGGAGCAAGGCCAGGAGGTCTGGTTGGGCCTCTGTCCCCAGCTGCGGGCCTCAGGTTGTCCTTCATCATCTGCATGCTTCAGAGGTCTCAGCTCCACGTGGCCACAGCTGATTCTAGGTTTTTGTCACTCAGGTGAGCAAATAGTTACCACCCTGCCAGCTGTGAGAGCTATCTCTGCACAGAAATCCCTGCAGAAGGGTCCAGACCAAGGCACTCAGCTCAACCTAAAACTATGTCCTCCCTGTTCCTGTGGGGCGTCGCCCTGAAACTGGACTCACTCCAGCTGTGAGCAGGAACCAGCAGCCAAACACCCGTCTTCTGGTGAGGGGGAGCTGGGCACCCAGGAGCCGCGCTGCCCAGAAAGGAGGCTTATGTCCACAGCTGCTCTGAGAAGCCTTGAAAAAGGCAGGCTCAGAGGCTTCCGCCCACGGCTGCTCCTTGCTTCTTTTCTTCCCAATGAAGACTCCGAGTCCTCTGCTCCAATAGCTCTTTATTTCTTCCTTGTCTGTCCCGGTCGATGGAATGGACCCAGACTGCTCCATGTACCACCCTTATATACTCTTCTGGGGCTCACCGGGGACCAATCAGAGGTAGTCACCCCATACGGGTTTCAGCCAATCAGAGGGGATATTCAAATTTGGTTTGTAAAAGTAGCCAATCAGGGGTGTTTCCCAAATGGTCCAATCAGGCTCCGTTCTGGGGTTTGGAAACAGCCAATCGGTGTCGAGGGGACTGAGGAAAGGGAGTAGATGCCAGAGCCATCTTGGGGAGCTCGACAACCCTGAGTTCCAGGATGTAGGGCAAAGGTGACTGCCTGGGGAACAAGCATTAGTCCTCCAAGGGGTCTACATAGGCCCCGGGGCAAACTGCCTCTCTAGGCAGTGCCCTACATGTTCCCACATCTACTCACTGGATTTCTGCTGATATAAAATATCATCTTGTCAAACTTTTGCCCCATAACTTCCTTACCAGTTTGAATATACTTTGTCCTTGGGGCCTGGCAGAGGCATCAGGCACTGGGAAGGTCACGGACACCCCTGGCTGCTTCTAGCCATTGATTTCTGGGAGGTAAGTTGTCTAGCTTTGTTGTTAGGTGCCACTGAGTCAGGTTCATCTCATAGCGATCCTCATAGGATTTTTCAATGGCTGGTTGTTTGGGGATTGTGCCTCTCAGTTTGCTGTACTGTGTGGGCTTGGATGTTGCTGTGAAGCTGAAAGCCATGCCACTGGTATTACAAAGGCCACAGGGTCACCCATGGTGGACAGGTTTCGACTGAGCTTCCACACTAAGATGGACTAGGGAGAAGGACATGGCTAACCTACTGTCAAAACAATCAGTTATTGAAAACACTATGAATAACAGAGAAACACTGTCAGATATAGTGCCAGAAAATGGGCCCCCAGGTTGGAAGGCACCCAAAAGATGACTGGGGAAGAGTTGTCTCCTCAAAGTAGAGTCGATCTTGATGATGGAAATGTAGTAGAGCTCCACGGACCTCCATTTGCTGATGTGGCATGACTCAAAATGAGAAGGAACAACTGTAAACATCCATTAATAATTGGAAAGTGGAATGTACGTAGTATGGATCTAAGAAAATCAGAAATCATCAAAAGGCAAATGGAGCGCATAAACATTGACATTCTAGGCATCAATGAGCTAAAATGGACAGGCATGGGCCATTTTGAATCAGATAATCGTATGGTTTACCATGCTCGGAATGACAGATGAAAGAGAAATGGGGTTACATTCATTATCAAAAAAGACATCTCAAGATCTGTCCTGAATTACAAGGGTGTCAGTGGTAGAATAATATCCATATGAGTACAAGGAAGGCCACTTAATATGACTATTATTCAAATTTGCGCACCCACCACTAAGGCTACAAATGAAGATAAGGAAGATTTCTACCAGCTTTTACAGTCTGAAATAGACTGAACATGCAATCCAGGATGTACTGATGATTCCTGGTGACTGGAATGCAAAAGTTGGAAACAAAAAAGAAGGCCAGGAGTTGGAAAACATGGCCTCAGTGACATAAATGATGTTGGAGATTGTGTGATTGAATTTTGTCAGACAAATGACCTTTTCATTGCAAATACATTTTTTCACCAACATAAACATCAAGTATACACGTGGACATCACCAGATGGAACATACAGGAACCAAATTGACTATATTTGTGGAAAGAGATGACAGAAAAGCTCAATATCAAAAGTCAGAACAAGACCAGGTGCTGATTGTGGGTCAGACCATCAACTGCTCATATACCAGTTCAAATTGAGACTGAAGAAAATTAGAACAAGTGTACAAGAGCCAAGATATGACCTTGAGTATAACCAATCTGAGTTATAGACCACCTCAAGAACAGATCTGATGCATTAGGTGCTAATAACCAAAGACAAGACTATTGGCATGACATCAAAGACACCATTCATGAAGAGAGCAGGAGGTTATTAAAAAGACAGGAAATGAAAGAAAAAACCAAATTACATGTCAAAAGAGTCTCTGAAAGTTGGCCTTGAACACTGGATTGTGGGACATTGAGTAGCTAAAGGAAAAGGAAGATAAGACAAAGTTGAAGAACTAGACAGAAGGGCAGCTAGAAGAAAAAAATCAAGTATAAAGACATGTGCAAAGAAAGCTGGAGAAAGAAAACCAAAAGGGAAGAACACACTCTGTTTTTCTCAAGCTTAAGGAATTGAAGAAAAAATTCAAGCCTCCAGTGGTGAAAAATATTAAATAATGCAGGAAGCATCAGAAGAAGATGGAAGGAATACACAGAATCATTATACCAAAAAGAGTTGGTGCATGACCAACCATTTGCAGATGTTGCATATGATCAGGAACCAATTGTACAGAAGGACAAAGTGGAAGCTGCTTTGGAAGAATTGGTGAACACAAAGCTCCAGGAATTGATGGAATACCAACTGAGATATTTCAACAAACAGATGCAGCACTGGAGGTGCTAACTTGTTTATGCCAAGAGATTTGGAAAGCAGCTTCCTGTCCTCCTGACTGGAAGAGATCCATATTTGTGCCTATTTCCAAGAAAGGGGATCCAACTGAATGTGGAAATTATTGAACGATATCATTATCATTAATGTCACAAGAAAGTATAATTTTGCTAGTGATAATTCAAAAGTGACTTCAGCAGTTTATAGACAGGGAATTTGTGGAAAATCAAGCTCGATTCAGAAGAGGGCATGGAACCAGAGACATCATTGCTGATGTCAGACAGATATTAGCCAAAAGCAGAGAATACCAGAAAGATGTCTATGTACATTTTATTGGTTTTGCAAAGCCATTTGACTGTGTGGGTCACAATAAATTATGGATAACATTGCAAAGAATGGGAATACCACGGCACTTAATTGCACTCATGAGGAATCTGTACATGGACCAGGAGGCAGTCATTCTAACACAACAAGGAAACACAGCCATGTGTAAAGTTGAGAAAGGTGTGCGTCAGGGCTGTATCCTTTCACCGTACTTCTTCAATCTCTATGCTGAGCAAATAATCCCAGAAACTGGACTTTTATGAAGAAGAATGCGACATTAGGAGTGGAGGAAGACTCATTAACAACCTGTGTCATGCAGATGACACAACTCAGCTTGCAGAAAGTGAAGGGGATTTGAAACATTTACTTATGAAGATCAAAGAACACAGCTTTCAGGATTGCACCTCAACATCAGCAAAACAAAAATCCTTACATCTGCGTCAGTGCGCAGCTTTGTGATAGATGGAGAAAAGATTGACGTTTTTCATGATTTTGCTTTACTTGGTTCTACAATCAACACTCGCAGAAATAGCAGTTAAGAAATCAAAAGACGCATTGCACTGGGAAAAGCTGTTGTGAAAGACTTCTTTAAAGTGTTGAAAAGTAAAGATGTCACATTGAAGATGAAGGTGCGCCTGACTCATGCCATGGTATTTTCAGTTGCATCATATGGTTGTGAAAGCTGGATGTTGAATAAGGGAGACAGTAGAAGAATCAATGCTTTTGAATTATGGTGCCAGAGATGAATATTGAATATACTATGAACTGCCACTGCAGCTGTAGCCCTGTGGCATCTGATCCCATCAGATCTCAGAAGCTAAGCGGGTCCGGGCCTGGTTAGTACCTGGATGGGAGACTGCCTGGGAACACCAAGTACTGTAGGCTTGGGAGAAGGACCTGGCAACCCCCTCCCAAAAATCAATCTGCCACTGAAAACCCTATGAACAGCAGAGAAGCACTGACAGTAGTGTTTCCCCTGTTGTACAGAGGGTCGCTATGAGTCGGATACCGACTTGACAGCACCTAACAACAACAACAACAATGGACTGCCAAAAGAACCAACAGATTTGTCCTAGAAGAAGTTCAACCAGAGTGCCCCTCGGAAGCAAGGACGGCTAGACTGTATCTTATGTATTTTGGACATGTTGTCAGGAGGGGCCAATCCGTGGAGAAGGACATCATGTTTGGGAGAGTGACAGGTCAACGAATAAAAGGAAGACCCTCAACTGGATGGACCGACACAGTGTCTGCAACAATTGGATTACACATAAAAAGATCCTGTGCCTGGCACGGTGTTGGGTCGTGTTTCATTCTGTTGGACATGGGCCACTATGAGTTGGTCCCGACTGGACCACCCCTAACAACAAGAATTCTCCCAGGGGCTTCCATAGGGCAGTCTCAGAGGGAGGGGACTTGGGCTGGGAGGAAGGCTGGGGTGCTCAGGAGACTGGTCAGCCCCCACGCTCTCCTCCTGGGTCCTGATCCATGTTCTAACCATGACCTTGAACACCTGGTGGGATCCGGCCCGATGCGGAGCATCCACACCTGCGCATCCACGCCTGTGGGCAGCCTCATCTTGGGTCCTCGGCTGCTCAGCGCAGTCACAGCAAAAAATAGAGACCTTTTAGCCAAAGAAGGGGAAGCCCTGGGCTGTTGGCTGTGTCCTGGGCCGGTTTTGGTGCTGAGTAGGCATTTGTCCTCTAAGATTTCCCGTGCCTTGTTTGCATCCTTAAATCCGTCCCGAGCCTCACTTTCCAGGGCACTTCATACCAAGGGGCTGCAAAGGACCCCGTGGCCTGTTCTCTTTCACCCCTGCGGACTTCAGGCTGCGCAGCTTCTTCCGTCACTGCTGGCTGGATTGTCGGCTGCAGCCGGTCCAGATAACCAACTCCAGCATCCCTCATTTCCCCAAGGGTGTACAGCCCCCCACTCCCCCCGGGCCCTGCCTGACCTCCAGGGCTTCTGGCTGCCCACAGCAGGGACAGTCCCCAGCCTCCTGAGGCAGAGTTGGAACTTCTTGGAAGAAGACCAGACAACTGGAACTTCTCAAGGAGATGCGAAGTAATAGGCAGGGACGGGAAGGATTCACATGGGAGGGATGCTAGAGCCTGGGCCCCTCGGCCTGCCCGCTGCCCTGGATGCTCTGCGGAGACCCCGGGGGCGGGGCGAGCTCTGTGTTCTGCAGGCCAGGTGCGTTTGTCTTCATAGCCAAGGGGGCTGGGACTTGAAGTACTGGCACCCTTCTGCCCTGGCGCCTGACGTCGAGGCTTTGGTCGGGGGTGTCCCACGGGGGCTCTGTGCTGGGCGCTTCACCCTCATGTGTGTGTCTCCTGGCTTCCGTGACAATGGACCACAGATGAGGCGGCCTCAGCAGCAGAAGTTCACTTCCGGAATTCTGGCAGCTGGAGGCCAAGATCAAGGTCCTGGCTGGGGCGGGTCCACCTTGGTGTGTAGATGGCATCGTCTCCCTGTGTCCTCACAGGCTGGTCCCTCTGTGTGTGTCTGCATCTGATCTGTTATAGAATGAGGACCCGCCCTGATGTCCTAAGCTCACCCGGTCACCCCTTTGAAGGCCCTATGTCCAAGCACAGCCACACCCTGAGGCTGGGGTTAGGACTTCAGCGTGACTTTTGGGGACACAATTCAGCCCATGACACTGGCTGTCTCAGTCCTCCTGGCCTCTGTGCAGAGAGTGGGCATGCCCGAAGAGCTCTGTCCCATGTCCGCAGGAATGGTGCGTCCCACAGAGGGAGGGCTGGAGGCCCCAAGGGGCATGCGCGCTGTGGACTATGGGTAACCCCAGAAGCCTGTCCCCCAGCGAAGGGAACAAGCCCTGTACCTCCTCAGTGGTAGGTTTTATATTCCCTCTGTCCACCCGCTAGATGACCACTGCTGGGCACCGGGATCGCAGACAGGCGTGTGTACCCAAGACAGGGAGTGTCCTGCAGGGGGAGCCCACGAGCAGGCTCCCGGACCAGCTTCAGCTCCAGTCGCTGCCCTGGAGCCTTCGGTGAACTCACCAGTCAGTCACCTATGGTCAGGAGACCAGGCCCCTTCAGGATGTTGTGTGGTCCATCCGGGTCACTGTGTGCAAACATGCCTCCTTCCCTGGGGGAGGGGGCAGAAGAGGTGAGTGGCATGACAGGTCTGTGGGCTGCCTGTGGCATTTGCTAGTCCCTCCATTTCTCCACAGCCACCTCACCTCTTCCAGAGAAAGAGCCCCCAGCCACAGCCTCTCTTCCCTCAGCGAGGCCAACAGGCCTAGGGACAGCCGCCGGCAGAGCAGCGCTTGGCCTTCGGGTCACGATTACCCCAGCAGCCTCCGCCAGGGGCTGTGCAGGTGAGGCGGGACCTGGGCCAGCGCCCTTGTCCCTCTCCATTGGGAGCCTATTGCTGCAGTGCTGCTGGGCCACTGGGCGGGTGCCCCAGGCCAGCCTCCACCGACCTTGCCCGCCAGGCGAGTCCCATCCCTGTGCAGGCGCAGACGGGGAAGTGGGAGCAGAAGGGCAGCTACCCCTGGTGCTGGGCGGCCCTCAAGTCCTGTCTGCCTGGGGCTCTGTCGCAAGTCCCTGAGGCCCGAGGGTGGCCCAGGCTCTGCCCTTTGGATCTGGGCCCCCAGGACATGCGCGCTGCTCTGGAGCACCCTGGGGGCAGGGGTTCTGCCTGCTGGGTGGAGTTTCTCTGGCTCCCCAGGAGACCTTGGGTGCCTTTCCCCATGTCCCAGCTGTGCTGGGCTGCAGCACGTAGGACCCAGGCAGAAGCATGGACTCCTGGAGCCCTTGTCTCCATGGGGAGTGCAGTGGGGTGGGGGTAGGGACAAGGGGCTGGGGAGGTGGACCTGGGTCGGCAACCCCTACATGAAATCTGGCTGGCCCCCTGCCTAGTCACCTCTGACCTTTGTAAGCGTGTGAAGGCAGGCGTGGAGAACCTAGACAAAAAGAGAGGGTTTATGTGAGCCGCATATGAGCTGCCATGGCCAGGGAGCATGGATTCCGGTCACCTTGAAAGACATTTTCCACCATGGAAGAGGTTATGCAAACTTTTATAGTCACAGAAGAAGGAAGGTGACACATCAACACACTTACCAAGTCCACTGCTGGGGACAGCAGGCAGGCGAGTGACGGCTGGGGCCGGGGGATGTCAGGTCAGACACAGAGCTGGTAGCAAATGGCTCTAAAGGGTCTAAAGATAGCAACATCCCATCTCGCCCCACTCACCCATGTTCTAGTCAGTCAGCCTGTGGGGTCTTCAACACGGACGTGGCTTCTTCAGAGGACTTCAGTTCACAATATGAACAGAGAGTTTCCAGAAAAATCTATACCGTATCTCTTAACTCCATGAGAAGAAACTCAACTATCCTCACAGTCAGAAGAATGCCGACGAAACTTACACTGAGACGCCACTTCTCAACATCATATTAGCAAGTGCAGTGTCCTCAGCCATTCACAGGTGCACCCGAGGGGTGGGAGGATGGGGGGGACAGGCCCCACGGAGAGGCACCTGTTGGTACGCTGCTCCATCACATGTGGATCACCCTTTGGCCCCCTTCAAGGGGCCGGTCCCAAAGGTGTAATCAGGCACACAAAGTGACAAAGGCGCAGAGTTCTTACTGCGGCATTCATTGGACCAGCAAGGATTGGAAACCTCCCAAAGGCCAGGCCCTCACGGCTTCCTGGATGCTCTGGCGCACATCCCCTGAGGGGACATGCAGTCCTGGAGAGGCATGCGTGGGTCTGTGCACCAACCAGAAGCCTTCTCCAGCTGTGCCAATGCAGGAAGAAGCCGGGCGCACTGCTGGGACAAATGCCACACGTGTGTGAGGAGAGGGTGGAGACACAATGACTCTTTCTCATATTTGCAAAAAAGAAACAATGAACAGATGAACTTGACAGCTCGCTCCTATACTGGCTCCAGCCCACTCACCAGCTGTAGAAAATGGTGAAAGAAACGACTTCCCATGATGTTTTGGGGGGTCAAACCCAAAGCTACCCAGAGAGAATTGAAAAAGCCTTATGGGAAACTGGCCTTTAAGTGCCGCCCTGAAAAGAATCCAGATGAAGGAGAAAAGTTGAAACAGATTCCTCAAGTCTGTGCAGTCTCTGATGCCAAGGAAAAGGACAAAGGAGGAGAACCAGTAAGCAAGGAGAGTGGAGCACGGGGTGGTTTGGGCTCCCCCACGGCCATCTTTGAAATGGTTTTGGAGGAGGTGGAAGGATGCAAAGAGAAAGGAGAGGTTCAAATGTTGTGTATCAGCTGTCAGGAACCTTGTTGTTGTTGTTGTTGTTGTTGTTGTTGTTGTTGTTAGGTGTCATCGAGTCATGTCCAACTCATAGCGACCCTCATAGGGTTTTCAATGGCAGATTGTTTCAGGATTGCCTTGGGAGTGGGTTGCCACATCCTTCTCCCATTTTTGCAGTGCTGGGAATCGAACTTGGGACTTCAGAGACTGCAGAGCAGCGCTCTACTAACTGAGCTAAATCCCCGCCCCTCAGGAACCTTAGAAGATTTGTATTATGCAACAAGAAAACCGGCTCTGCAAAAGAATGTGCCTTGTGACAGATGTGAAGGCTGAGGTGGTAAGAGAGGAGCCATGGAGAGCTGGCCCAGTGGCCGAGGGACTGGAAGGCAAATAAGGATTCCTCAGACAGGGCCTGCAATGGTTCCAGAGACTCAGTCTGTGTGCAGGGAATGCCGGGGCCGAGGAGAACAGGTCAGTCCTGAGGATAGATGCAACGGCTGCAATGGAAGGAAGATAGTTCCAGAGAAGATTGTAGAGGTTCATATTGACAAAGGCATGAAAGATGGCCGGAAGGTACCATTCCGTGTGATGGGGACCAGGAACCAGGACTGGAGCCAAGGGAGGTTATCATGGTGTGACGTCAGTAGGACTGTGCTGTTTTCACTCGATGAGAAGCCCTTTGCAGGTGCACGGACAGACAGCTGGTTGAGGCACCGTGTGGCTTCCAAAAGCCAATATGCACCTTGAAGACCAAACCATAGTCATCACCTCGCAGCCAGGTGAGGCCAGCAAGGAGGGTGATATCGAATGTGTGCTGAAGGAAGGCAAGACAATTTGCCGTCAACCATACGGGGAGGGCCACCTAGTCATCGGGTTTAAGGTAAACTTTCCTGGAAGTGGCTTTCTCTCTCTTGATAAACTCTCTTTGCTGGAAAAACTTCTTCCCAAGAGGAGGGAAGGAGGAGAGACTGATGAAATGGATGTGTGGACACAGAGAAAGTTTACAGAAAAAGGCTTGCCCTGATCCCACTGACACCGAGCAGACCAGCCCCGGTCAGACTCCAAGGCCTCCGGATAAAGGGGGCTGCAACAAGTTAGTCAGAAGGCGACATCTGGAGTTTATCATAAGAACAGGCTGACTTCTGAGGAATGAAAAATGACCCTGTACCCTGCTCCCTTAACTGCTAACGAATTCTCGCCTCTGTAACCTTGCTTCTCCGCCCCTACCCTATAAAGCCCCTAATCAGTGTGAGTCAGTTGCTGCTTTCTGAAAGTCCACTCCCGGGACTGAAAGTAGCCAGCCAGTTGGCCGGTCTAAGTAAACTTTTCTGTTCCTGATCCGTTTGTGTCTTGGAGTACTTTTATGGGTTTGAGCTGCTGGGTACAACACATGAAGTAGAATTGGTGGACTTTGCTGCAAATGGGGAGAGACAGCGCCATCCTAGCAGAGAGGCACTGAGGGTGAAGCGCTTCCCAGTATTGGTTCCCTGTCAAGCCTCCTGATGGGGCCAGGGAATAGCGCTCTCTGTATTTCACCAGCGAATGAGCAAAGGACATAATCTTAATATACTCACGACTTACTATTGTTTTTGTCTTATGTTCAGCTGTGGTAGTGTGTTAAAAGCCAAATGAAGAATAAAACAAATATGAAAGTTCTGACTTTTCGTTGTATGCATGGTGACTTGAGGGTGCAAGGTGAAGTTCAGTGCCCATAAAAGTGAGACTGAAGAAAGAAGTTCCCTGGAGTCTGTTAGGGCATACCTTCTGATTCATTCGGCTGTGTGCATGGACAAGCTTAACCCCAAAGGCTACGTATACGTGTCGATTTTTGTCTATGACCCTTCACGGCAAAGCGATGAAATGAAACCTGTATTTTAACTGGCAATCAGAAAAACAAAAGTTGACTTGTAGAGAAGTGTTGGTCTATCTACTTAATTTGTACTAAGTGGGGTCATTGTGATGCTTCTGGATTCTGTGGTCTCACCTATTACTTGGAGGTGGCGGAATACATAATTTAGCCTGTTATCAGTGACAGAAATGACACCTTTCTGAAAGAGGGATGCTGCTGTTCAGAAGCCTGCACTTTTAGTTAAAAAAATGTGTGTGTGTGTGTGTGTGTGTGTGTATGTGTGTGTTGTCCACATTCCCTTCTGCTGTGCCATCTTTAAAAAATTATATATATATATATAGAATATATATTCTCTCTCTATATATATATAATATATATTATATATATATAATATATATTATATATAATATATATTATATATATATTATATATATATATTTAAAACTGTGTTGTTCAGTGGTTACATTCTTTTTCTCTTCTCTTTGGACCATGATAGGCCCTTCAGTAGTGACCACTTCCAGAGGTGAGTGACTTCGAAATTAAAATGAAGAGACCTGCGTGTGGAGAAGTAATTTGCATGTATGATATAGGAAGGTGTTCCTAGGTGTGTCACAGGCTTACTGTATGCCATTTGACCAATGCTCCAAAGTTACCATAATTTAATGCTGGTAGTACGGCAAATTATGATGAGTAGCTTTAACTGTATGTGTAAAGTCCTATGTTCACATGCTTAAATCTGGATGTAAGAACTTAAGCAATTATTGAAATGTATGACTATCTCCCTAAAATACTGATTACAAAGCAAAAGAAAAAAGAAAGAGCTGAACTTTACAGGTGAGGGAGAGAGTAAGCTCTAGGAAATACGGATGGAAGTGATAGGTTCTCTGAAGGTACTTTATAGAGTTTTGACTTTGGAATAATATGGACGCTTTTACACATATAATAAAAACATTTAAAAAATCCCTAGAAATTGAGAACAAACAAGACTAGAAGAAACTTCAAATTGTGGATCAAGTTGGTAACTTAATTGCATGGGAAAGATAATTATTCTACCAATCTCAGAAGACTTTGAATATATATCCTGTGGGACAGAGTCAGGACAAGATGAGCTGCAATGAAATCCTTGGCTTAAGTCATAGTCTTCTTATTTGTAACAATGATAGTATAATTCTTTTTTTTTCTTTTTTTTTTTTTTTTTTTTTGTGGTGCCGAGGATCAAACCCAGGGCCATGCACCTGCTAGGCAAGCGTTCTACCATTGAGCTACCCCAGCCTCAGTATAATTATTTTGAAACTATTAGATGTACAGGGCAGAATAAAGCAAGTCAATATGTTAATGTTGCTAAGAACAAAGTGTTTTTTTTTTTTTTTAGGACAAAAAGAAAGAGATACAGGTTTAAAAAAATCAAAAAAGTTAAATAAAGACTCTGAAATCCTAGATGTGAAATGAAAAAAGAGCAAACATGATTTCCCCCTTTTCTACAGGACCCTTGTCTGCTAACGTGGCTAACTGCAGACCCCTGTGCTGTGGCGCTGATGCCCTTTGCCTCTCAAAGGTCCAGGAGATTCTGGAGGCTCCAGCCCTGCTGTGGCTGGGCCTCAGAGGGGGTGTGGTCGGGGTCCGCCCAGGTGAGTGGACTAATGCTCTCAGGAGGGGCGGGGCTGTGGGTGGGATTAGCGCCCTGAGAGCAGGTTCTTACTGAGCCAGTTCCGCTTTCCCAGCCACTGTGGGGCTTCCTCTCTTGGCGTAAGGCACCTGCAAGGGCCAGTTTCCTCTCTGTTTCTCCATGTCATGGGCAGCCAGGGCAGGGGCCATGCCAGGTACCAGGTGCTGGTGCCATCCTGTTTAGACTCTCCAGCCACTGGAGTCACGGGCCAAATAAATCTCTTTATGGCTTGCCCAGTGTCAGGGTTGTTGTTAGGTGCTGTCGAGTGAGGTCCGACTCACGGCAACCTTCTTGGGTTTCCAATGCCTGATTGTTTCAGTATTGCTTTGGGAGTGGATTGCCACATCCTGCTCCCGTTTTTGTGGTGCTGGGGATCGAACCCAGGTCCTCAGGATGTGGAGCAGCGCTCTACAGAACTAAACCCCCTGAGCAGGAGCACCCCTAGTGGCCAGTCTGTGGGCTTCAAGTGCTCTTGCTGAAAGAAAAGGCTACAGGAAACTTTGGACTCCAGGGCAGAGACACAGCGAGCGGGGTGGTCTGGGAGGCCACAGAGCTGACGCAATGCACAGCAAGCGTCCGCAGACCTTGCAGCAGCCGCACGTCCCCGAGCTGCTGGAGGACGGCAGGATGGGCGGCTCCGCTGGAAAAAGCCTGGCAGCTGCCGATGAGGATTAACTTTACCTGACCTTCGGGACCCCCATGCCCGCGTATTGACCCAAGAGCACGGAAAGCTCCTTCCACACCATCGCCTATCCACAGGAGCCACAGCCCGTGTGCAGCAAGGAAGTGGACAAACTCTGAGACATTCATCTGTGCAATGCTCTTCAGCCAGGCAAGAAACCAGCGAACCTGTGGTAAGGTGTGTCACAAGAGGCCGGACACAAGAGGGTACAGGCAGAGGGATTCCGCTATGTGAAGCCCTGGGACAGGCAGCACTTATTTGGTTTCAGAAATTCCACAACGCTTGCTGCCTCTGGCGGAGGGAGGATCTGGGGACTGAGATGGGCAGGGGGAAATGTGGGGTGAGGGTGGTGCCTGCATTTTGACAGGGTTTTGACAGCAGCTGTCAAAACGGTGGAACGGGGCGCTCAGGATTCATGCATTTCGCTGGATGCAATTTTTATCTCAAATATAATTGAGCAGTGTGTTAAATAGTTAATGGTGTGCACACCGGAGTCTTTCCTGGGGAGAGTACAGGTGTCCACAGCTCACTTTGAAGCCTAGCAAGAGTGTGAGGTGGATTGATGGGGCCTGGGGGCGGGCAGACATCTGATAGAGCAAACAGAGCAGATGCTAACTGGACGCCGTAGGTGCCCGGCACACAGGTTCATTGCAATTCTTCTAACTTTCTCCGTGTGCTTAAAGATTTCATAATGAAATGTTGGAAGCCCGACATGGTGGTGCAGGCCTATCATCCCAGCACTCAGGAGACTGAGGCAGGAGGATTGTAAGCTCAAGGCCAGCATGGGCTACATATCGAGTTCCAGGCTAGCCTGGAACATAGTGAGAGTCTGTCTCAAAAAAGCCAAAGGGAGAGCCAGGTGTGTTGGTGCATGCCTGTAATCACAATGCTCAGGAGGCTGAGGCAGGAGGATTGACATGAGTTTGAGGCCAGCCTGGACTGCACAGGGAGACCTTGTCTCAAAAACCAAACCAAACCAAACCAAACCAAACCAAACCTCAAAGCCAACAAAACAATAAAAATGAGGGGATGACAGCACGTACTAAAACACTAGGCAGAAGCCAAGGGGCTATGTCAGAAGAGGCCTATTGGCCAGCATGCTGTGGCTGCCATAGCAAAGTGCCACACGCTTGACGGTTAAACGTCAGAAATGCTGGGTTTGGGAGGCTGGATTTGTTTGTTTGTTTGTTTGCAGTGCTGGGGTTGAACCTAGGGCTGAGTGCATACTGGACAAGCCCTCCGCCACTGGGCCTCACCCCAGCCTCTCAGGGGCTAGAGTTTTTTTTTTTTTTTTTTTTTTTTTTTGTACTGAGGGTTGAACCCAGGGCCTTGAGCCTGCATGCTCTGCAAGTGCTGGGCCACTGAGCTGCACCCCCAGCCCATTTTTTTACCTTTTTGAGACAGGGTCTTGCTAAGTTATGCAGACTGCCTCAGGTCTCGAACTTGCGATCCTCCTGCCTCCGCCTCCCAAGCTGCTGGGATGACAGGCATGCGCCACTGCGCCCAGCCTGGGCTAGAGGTTTCATCAAGGGTGAGTAGGGCCGCACTCCCTGGGGGCCTGCAGGAGACGCCCTCCTGCTCCTCCAGCTTCTGCCGGGCCCCAGGGTTTCCCGTCCATCCAGTATCCATGCGACCTCCTCCCCTCTGAAGCTCCCCTCCTCTGGCTCCCAGCAGGGCACTTGCCATGAGCAAGGGTTTTGAAAGCAGCCCCTTTGTGCCATGGACATGAGCCGCCGGAATGGGTTCATCTTTTGTGTGACTTACCTGTGCCCACCCTGGGACGGCTTGAGGGGTTCTGACTGTGTGGACCGAAATACGAGCCAGGGAGCCCTGCAGCCCCCTGGTGCCGCTGCTAAGGCCTCTGCCTCTGTCCATCTTTGGGGCTCTGAAATGCGTGGCAGCTAATGGCCCAAGAGCTCAGGCCTCCGACGCTGTCCCTGGTTCTGACCTGAGCGCAGTGCTGTGGAGGCCGGGGTGTGGGCAGGGTGAAACCCCTGCTGCTCCTGCTCCCCGTGTCTCTGGGCCTGGTTAGGCGGGGAGGAGGGGTCAAGGCCAGCTCCCCACAGGGGCTGCCCACACTGAAGGGCCAGAGCCCCACTTTGGGGTTCTTTTGTTCAGTTTCATTAAAGAAAGCCCTTTCTTCTGCTAATCATGACCAAGATTGTTATTCTTGTTTGCAAAAATCCTGATAGGACAAACCCAGCCCACGTGCGACGGGGG